>OLKM01000350.1:32669-37006 GCA_900291075.1 Melanogrammus aeglefinus | reverse complement strand
ACCATGGGAGTGAGAGGGTGAGAGGGTGGACCATGGCGGGTGAGAGGGTGAGAGAGTGGACCCATGGGGAGTGAGAGGGTGAGAGGGTTGGACCATGTGGGAGTGAGAGGGTGAGAGAGGTGGACCATGGGGAGTGAGAGAGTGGACCATGGGGAGTGAGAGGGTGGAACCATGTGGGGTGATGAGAGGTGAGAGGAGTGGACCATGGGGAGTGAGAGGGTGGACCATGGGGAGTGAGAGGGTGAGAGGGTGGACCATGGGGGAGAGGTGAGAGGGTGAGAGGGTGGACCATGGGGAGTGAGAGGGTGAGAGGGTGGACCATGGGGAGTGAGAGGGTGAGAGGGTGGACCATGGGGAGTGAGAGGGTGAGAGGGTGGACCATGGGGAGTGAGAGGGTGAGAGGGTGGACCATGGGGAGTGAGAGGGTGTATTATAAAGTGCATTGCCTTATTAAGATGCCCTGTAGAGACGGAGGGCCTCTGAACCCAGCAGCAGCAGCAGTAGTGGACGGGGCAGGGGGAGAGTAATCGCACCATGCTGTGCTGAATTGTTCTGGTGGATGCAATCCCCTTCTTATTATTTTAATAATCTGGCTTTTACTGCTTGTACGCGGATCATTTGTTTGCAAACCAGGTTATTCGGAGAGGGAGGCTCGGGGGTAATTTCATGCTTTGGAGCATTTATATATCTATAACGTAATGAGCAAAGGGCCTGTTTTTCCTGTTAACACGCTCCTGTAGGGAGACAAACTTTTCCATTCCATGCATGCTTCTTTAGCGGCGCGGTAATGTGGGATTACTCACATGGAATTAGGGGGGGAAACCGAGAACAATCATGGCATGTCTGTGGTATCCCGGTGCAGTCTCTGCACATCCGTTTGATGCTCATGACCTTTGACCTGTGGCAGTATAGATATGCCAACTGTTTCTCATCCCCATCCACCTGCCTTGCTGGGCCTATCCAAGCCACTGTTTATCTTTATATTTCTTTTTTAATAGCTTACTTTCTTTCTTATGTTTCTTCTTTTTTCTCTCTTTCATTTTAACCATCTTTATGTTTCTTTATTATGACAATGCACTGATGAAACATGCGTTTGTTTGTGGCCATTCACACTGTTTACAGTCGTTTCCTCTGACAGGCAGTCTGTGGGCATTGGCCCGTGTATTGGGTATTTTTTTGGTATTGAGTACTGGCTATAGGCCTTGTTATTGGGTATCGGCTATTTGGGAATGCCTGATACCCAGGATATGGGAATTGGGTGGGATGGCTTGATCCACTCAGAGGCGTGTAGCATGTAGCATGTAGCATGGCGAAGCTCTGTAAAGGTGGTCACCCTCTGCCTTCCTCTGGTGTCAGTCCTTCTCTTCCCTCCTCTGGTGTCAGTCCTTCTCTTCTTCCTCTGTGTCAGTCTTCTCTCGTGTTCTGGTTTCTTCTTTCTCTTGTTCGTCTCTCTCGTTGGTGTCAGCTCCTTCTCTTCCCTCCTCTGGTCAGTGTCTCGTTCCTGCTTGATCCACTCAGAGGCGTGTAGCATGTAGCATGTAGCATGGCGAAGCTCTGTAAAGGTGGTCACCCTCTGCCTTCCTCTGGTGTCAGTCCTTCTCTTCCCTCCTCTGGTGTCAGTCCTTCTCTTCCCTCCTCTGGTGTCAGTCCTTCTCTTCCCTCCTCTGGTGTCAGTCCTTCTCTTCCCTCCTCTGGTGTCAGTCCTTCTCTTCCCTCCTCTGGTGTCAGTCCTTCTCTTCCCTCCTCTGGTGTCAGTCCTTCTCTTCCCTCCTCTGGTCTCAGTCCTTCTCTTCCCTCCTCTGGTCTCAGTCCTTCTCTTCCCTCCTCTGGTTTCAGTCCTTCTCTTCCCTCCTCTGGTCTCAGTCCTTCTCTTCCCTCCTCCTGCGTTCCCTCATCTCTCCATTCGCTTGTTGAAGGACTCCTGCGTCTGCAAATTGAATCACTCTGTCTGAGAAAGGGCAATAACGCAATTAGTTTACAAGGCGTCATTTATTCTCTGTCAAAGCTGTGCTCCGGTGACAGTCTGTGTCTGTCCTCTGACCCCTGACCCCTGTTCAGGTCACATGACGTGATTATTACATCTTTGGGGCATCTATTATAGGGGCTGAGAGACACACGATGAGTGAATCTTATTATTCAAATCTGTGTAGCATCATAATAGAATGCAAAACACGTGACCTTATCAACAGAGAGGGTAAATCATGCAAATACGCTCTGAGGCACAGACATGGGTACCTGTAATGACTGCCTTTTATTTTCCGTGGCTTTCTGTCTAATTATCTGTCCTAACACACTGTCTTGACCCTCAGTGATATCACTGATGGGATTTCTTTAACCTTTCAACTTTTTGTTGTTCTTTAACTTTGATGGGCCTGTGTGCTTCCATGATACAGATAACAAAAAAGGCTAAAAAATAATAATTAAAACGCTGTATAAATATCTGCCTTAACCCTTTGAGGCTGCCCTTGGGACCTCTTCAGACTTCTTTGGACTAAATGTATATTTTTATTGGTTCTTCCATGAATACTTTTTTGTCTTTATTTTCATATGGTTTATATATTCAACATTATTTTTACATCTGTTTTTCATGTTTTATTTCCATAACCTTTCCTTACTTTTGTCTTTGATATATTAGTGTGGTTTGTCATTTGTTCTTGGACAGCTGACCCTTGCCTCGCATGATGTGATTTTACGTGACTAAGCTCACGTTTCTTCTTTAATATCAAAAAAGGTGTCACTTCTACAAAAAAATAATAATAACCTGAATAATAATAGTAATGACGGTACTAGTAATTGCTATTTGTATATTGACCCCCGGGAGGAAACATTTCCTTGGAACATTCCCAGCTCGCGCTGCTGATAACAGTATCCTAGAGAGAAGGGTAAAACAAATCTGTGCCACTATTGTGATTACAGACAATGCAGAGCAGTTTACAGTCTTGCCAAACAAAGGGGGGTTTTCATTTAATCAGAAAGCATGGAAGACCCTGCGGAGTGTAAACCGCCCTCGTCCAAAGCCCTATTACACAGTTATTCACATCAAAGACTTCCACGTCTCCTCATTGCCAGATCTTTTTATTGTTGAATTATGTTCTGCTCACGCTCTTGTAAGGCTGAACATAAAAAAAAAACAACACAATACTGTGGGGAAGCCCAATCAAAGGAGCTGGTTCACTGACTGTGTGCCCATCGTGTTCAGTTTTTAACAGTATAAATATGTGTGTTTGATACACCCTGCCGCGGGATACTGGGTTAACTGTGTTCTCCAGCGTTTCTGTAGGAATGCAAAAAGCACGAAACCGTCGGGTTTAACGAAAGCGATGTTATTGCGGCCACATTCGTAAAAAAAAAAAGCCATCGAATGAAATAAAAACTCAGAAGACCTTCATGTTATTTTGTACGTCAGAGTGGGGCTTTATTGCTGACATAATCAAACAGAAAGTTGAGCCGTGTGTATAAAGTGCATCGGATCTATGGTTTTTCCCTCTTTTCCTTGTTATCTAACTGAAACATAATCAGCATCCAAGTCTGCACTTGCTTCTCATCCAGACACCAAAGCCCCCCGTGCAGAATTGCAAAATAAGCTGAGTGTAAATATGTAATTGCCAGTGCTTATTCCGAGATCTGAAATATTATGGTCCAATATGGATTGCATTAAAATCCTGGTTGTTAGGGTACGGTATCGGTTACACTGAAGACATGTAGAGAAATGTGCACCGTCTGCGAATCTGCCGGTGATGAGGGGAGAGAGAGAGAGGCGGGGGGGAGAGAGAGAGCGGGGGGGAGATGAGGGGGGGAGATAGACGCCAGGGCAGGGTGAGGAAATGGAGGGGAAAGACAGGAGAGGGAGAGGGCATCAAGATGAAAATCTCGCTGTGTGTCTTTCGCAGAACATTGACACGTTATTTAAATCGCCATCGCTTAAAAAAAAAAAAACGAGAAAAAAAAAGCAAGTGGATCACATCATCCCCGCCTTAACGAGAGCTGAGGAAGACCCCGAGGGGGAAGACGAAGGGTGAGGGAGGATTGGCGGGGTTATGTATAAAGAAATATAACGATAAGGGCAGAGGTGAAGGTTGGATCGACCGGCATATCTGCTCTTTACGGGCGTGAGTAGCATGGCACTGCACGGCGTTAAACGACAGCCAGGGGTTCACCGGGGTGATGTGACGCGCGCACGTCTGCGCGCACGTCTGCGCTCGCGGCGCTGCCTTGTATGTTCTTGTAAGCAAGTGTGTGTGTGCGTCTATGTCTGTGTCTGCATGTGTGTATTGTGTGTTTGTTTGTGTGAAACGGGATACATACTTGGGGGGGCCCCGCGGCCCATCTCTGTCTGC
>OLKM01000350.1:22669-25169 GCA_900291075.1 Melanogrammus aeglefinus | reverse complement strand
CCCCGGGAAGACCGGCACGTGGCCAAAACGACAACCACACATGACGCCCACGGGACTAGCGTGTGCGTGTGCGTGTGCGTGTGTGTGTCTGTGTGTGTATGGGCATGTTCTGAGCATACATGTGCACAGAAGGCTGGTTGGTGTGTGTGTGTGTGTGTGTGTGTGTGTGTGTGTGTGTGTGTGTGTGTGTGTGTGTGTGTGTGTGTGTGTGTGTGTGTGTGTGTGTGTCAGAGAAATGCTGAAATCGTCTTCTTCGGGGGCGTAATGTGAGTTGACAGCGTAGAAAGACGTAAACGAAACAGAGATGGAGCGTCGGGAATAACGGTTGTTTTCCAGAACCGGCCCACAGTCGGGGACTTCAGGGAACAAACCTCTCCCTCCTTACCCCCGGGGAGTGGGGGCTGTGATGTCAGACCATAAGTCTGAGTCATGCTCCATGCCCTGCCTGCTACACGCTGAGGTCACGCGTGATCGTATGTCATGGTGATATAGGATGTGTACGTCTCCCGCTCAGGAAGGAAGAGGAAGGGGAAGCTATAGAGAGATCCGTATCACGCGTTTCGCGGACGGGCCGACGGACGCACGGACACACGGACGGCGGTATGCGGCCGGCGGGTTTTGGCTGACCTGCCGTTTCACTGACAAGGAGATGGGGAAATTGAGACGGGCGATGTTTATTTGGTCAAAGACTTTGTGGCAAATACAATCTCCAAGAGCTTCACAGGCCTGCAGTAGATGACCCGTCTAGAACCCTCCTGAGACAAATCATTAGGATACTTTGCGTGGCAATTTTCATTCACAGTAGCAATTACGTCATGTCTTTGCAATCTTACACTCAAGTTCATTATATATCTTCAGGATGGAGAGGAAAAAGGATGGAAGAAAGACTAAAGTACAAGGCTCTATTAGCTCTATTAGCCAAATGGTACACATGTTTGCAATGGTCCCAAAAAAAGATTAAAGCCCTTAAAGTCATCTTCAGTGACTTTGTGGGGCGTAGTAAGTGAAAGCTACCTCTCTCCTGTCAGTAGTACCACAGGGACATTTAAGACTCCAGCGGAACGGGACCTAAAGGCTTGTTTAGGGACATAAAATGACAGGGAGCCAGGAATATAAATAGTCTCTCTTCTGTTAAGCTTCAGAAATCGGGGGTGTGAAGAAAGAAAGTGTGATTCCTCCTGCCTGGTCGCGGTGTGTTGGCTGAAGCTTTTGTCTTCCAGGCAATCACTAGAGAAGGGGATGAATATTTAGCGTGTCTCGGCATAGCGTGTAAATGCAGTTATGCATTCAGTTCTTCAGTCATCTATCTTTCTCTGCTCCTCTCCTCTCCCTCTGCTGTCTCCCAACATATGGTCTGCAACAAGATACTCTGGTGCGAACAGACAAGCTCAGGCACGCACGCACGCACACACATACACACTCGTCCACGACGTGCACACACAGAGACACACGCACAAACACACACCACACACATACACACCTTCAGACACACAGAGACACACATCCATGTACACGTGATTGCACAAATTCACACACACACACACACACACACACACACACACACACACACACACACACACACACACACACACACACACACACACACACACACACACACACACACACACACACACAACGTGGAAAAGCTATGCAATAGGAAGTTGGCTGATGATTTAATTTAAACAACCGGAAGGCTACGTCCCAACCATTCCTGTAACCGTCTGACGTCCAACGTGGGAGCCGTGATGATCAAGTCTTCCTCATGCAAGAGGAAACGACCCTCCGATGCGTTGCATGACTTCCTGTCCTGATGGTCCCGTTGTCTGTGGTTTCTTCAACGCTCTGCCTCCATGTGTTCCTCTCTGCAGCACAAGGCCCGGGTGGAGGCCATGATGTGTGACCTGGCCTCGCTGCGCGGCGTCCGGGAGTTCACGGAGGCGTTCAAGGCCAAGGGCATGTGAGTCGATCCCCAGACTGACCCCCTCGTTGACCCCCACCCCGGTCCAAAGCGACGCCCCTCGGACAGGGGCGTCCCTCACCTCCGCTACGGTCCCGTGGTGAGGAGCTCTTGGTGGTCCCAGCGTTCGGACCACGGCGGAGCGAGGGGTGTCTCTTTGACCTTGGTGGTCAGAGGGTTAAACACGGCGGTCAGCTCTTATGGCGTGTGTGTCGTCTCCCTCGCCGATCGCATGACTTTCCATCGGCTTGTCAATTTAGACACACACACACACACACACACACACACACAAACACACAAACACAGGTGCTGGTGTGGGCCATGGGGAGAGGTAGGGCAGTTGTAGCCCATGGCAGCCCTGGGGCAGGCTTGGGCCGTGGAGGGCACGGGTCCTGGGCCAAAGCCAAACGCCATGACGGCTGTCCTCTCCGTCCCTCGCTCTCTCTCTCTCTCTCTCTCTCTCTCTCTCTCTCTCTCTCTCTCTCTCTCTCTCTCTCTCTCTCTCTCTCTCTCTCTCTCTCTCTCTCTCTCTCTCTCTCTCTC
>OLKM01000350.1:0-21561 GCA_900291075.1 Melanogrammus aeglefinus | reverse complement strand
AGTAATGTCATGATGTTTACGTACTTCTTACCATTGGCCTGGGCCTATCTCTAGTTGATTTCAGTTGTCATACTCCTTACCGTTTATTATACAGCTGGGACGTCACCTTTTATTTTGAATTATGTTATGTTATACTGTATTTTTTTAAACATGCAGTACTTCTGTCACGGACGCACAGTGTGCTGTGTGTTAAATCATTGATTGCAGTATTTTGACCGTGCATTAATGAAGTATGCACTGCTGAAGGAAGGTCTGCCTTTTAGTCTGGATCTGTTACGTCTTACATTCACTTTGTGTGCGAGTATGAATCTATGAATGAAGGTACATTTTTCTGTGTTTGAGAGTGAATATGTATTGTACGTGCCTGTGTGTGTGTGTGTCTGTGTGTGCACACATACAGACACGCACGCACGCACGCACACACACGCACACGCTTGCATGCACACACACACGCACACGCTTGTATGCACACACACACACACACACACACACACACACACACACACACACACACACACACACACACACACACACACACACACACACACTCTTCCACTGGCCCGGTGTTTACCTTTTTAATAAAGCCGTGGCGTTAATGACGAGGCGCTGATCCCCCTGAGCGCTCTCCCAGGCAATCTCCTCCTGCTGGCCCCCCTCATCAGCGGGGTCAGGGGTCAGGGCCGGGGGGGGGGGGGGCGGGGGGTGTTATTCCAGGTAAATATACACGCTCATGCCTCCCCGTCGGGCTGTTAGCGCTGTGCTCTGACCAGCGCTGAGGATGCCTTAATGTGGAGGCACTAGGCCTATTAAAGACCTTCATTACCCGCGCGCTTATGAGAGAGGGACTGGCTGGTGGGCAGTTGGATTAACACCCTCCAAGCAGACTCAGCGGAGCTCGCTGGGGGGTGCGCAGGGGGGCGGGGGGGCGTGGGAGGCGGGGGTCTCTCCTCTCTGCTGGGCGTCCCACCCACAAAGTTTTCTGTTTTTCCTCTTGTTTTGTTCTAGTGGTGCGCCCTTTTGCGTTTGGACAGGGGTTTTGGTTCTTGTAGATGATCCGATGATGCGTCTGAAGTAGTAGTAGTCACGTAGTTCGTAGGTGCTCTCCTTTGTTTTGGGTATGGGGTTAAGGATGGTTTCACTGAGGTGCCACTCTGGGTGGATACAAGATGGTTAGAGGCTGGGAAGGTTAGGCAAGGTCAGGGTGAGGAGCAGGGCTGGGCGATATACCGCTGTCTTATCTGTTTGCCTAGATGTCCGTTGTCTCTCTGTCCGACTGTCCGACTGGCGGTCTCTCTGTCTGTCTGTCAGTCTGTCTGTCTATCCATCTCTGTGTTTGTGTCGATGGCGGTCTTTCCGCCTGTCTCTCTGTTTCCGTGCATGTCTGTCTGTCTTTCTGAGGGTTGTATTTCTTCATTTGCTGTACTGCCGGGGCCCAACGGGCTGGGGCCGGGCTGGGGTACGAGGGGGGGGGGAAGGGGGTCCCCTGGGGACGTCAAAGTACATTAATTCTCATCAGAAGGGGGGCAGAGCTAGTAACATTTATACCGGTATATTTTTTTGAAAGAGATATGTAGTTGAGACAACATCGCCATACCGGTATTTATTATATATTATTTTGACGTTGCCTTGCGAGCGCTATGTTATGAGGCCGACTGCTGCTCTCTGAGCCCACAAGGCCATGTTCAGCTGCTCAATCGCGCCCCTTACGTGTACGCAGTGGTCTCCCACGGTGGAGCTAAATGGAAACCAGTGCGTCGTGGAAAGAAACCACCGTAGAGGTCTGTATATTTGCATCCATTGAGTCAGTGGAAGTTTAAAACCCTTCTCTTCTGTTCTCACTGTTTACTGTCTGCACCGTTTATTGTAGCTACTGTTCATTTTATTTTATATCTGAATTTAGGTTAAAGTTTATTGTAGCTACTGTTAATTTTATATTTTAATTTATATCTATATCTTCATTTTAGTCTAATATATGTTTAATGTATGTTTTGTTTTATGCTACTGGATACCTGAATTCCCCTCGGGATAAATAAAGTATCTATCTATCCATCTCTTCATGCAGCGGAATATTATCTTAATACAACCGGTCCTTATTTTCCGTTTGGATCTTCGCTTAAGAACAAAACTACTTCTATCTGCCTTGTGGCCTATGCACAGTTTGTACGTATCCACGTTCCCTGACTGGCAACTGAGACTCGCCTGGAAACCAGCCAGACCAACTGCAGCAGCAGCAGCAGCAGCAGCAGCAGCAGCAGGCCTTTCCTTCATACCAAGCAGTAGCTTCACCATGGCGGCCGTGACCCAGTTGTTTTCGATGCGAAATGTAAATATCTGAAAGAGGCGTCGTGTGTTGCATTGATAAAGCGCTGACGTGGGCAGTCTGTAGTTCCAGTAAGTTGACTTGTAAGTGACTGGCTTTTTGCTCCTTAATGAACCCAATGTGTTGGGAGGCCTGAAGGTGATCGCAGACTCTACTCTGTAATAGCATGGGATGGCTCATTATAGCAAGGCATAACAATCCACACATTAATTTTCCAGCATCCAGTTTTTAATTAATCCGGTAGGCAGTCTTAAACACAGGGTACACAAATTGCCTTCGGCCTCATAATTAATTCTAATGGAAGAAATTAAAAATTGGCGGCATGTGTTTGGGTTGTTCGGCTGTTACCGTGGTTTCCGAGCTCGCTGAGGCGACACTGTCACCCGACATGCATTTGTCCTTGCCCCTGACCAATCCTGCCACCGTTGTTCGCTGTCACATGATCGGCGGAACGTTTCGAACCATGTCTGAGGTTCCTTTATTTTTGTTTTCAAGGAGGCAGTGTCACAGTCACATGATCGGGTTTGGAAAGGCTTAATCGATACTTCTGTCAGGACAGCAATGCGTTTATTATTTTATCTTTGGGTCATCGTTTCAACCCACCTTTCGCAGGGCCCTCAGTGTCTGACGGTGTGTGTTGTGGTTCTTTGGTTCGTCTGTTTCTGAAACCCCGGTGGTAGCCCGACGTGCAGCTCCTCTCAGGGCCTGTAGGTTGTTTGTGTCGGGTGAGTGCAAAGCGACCAGTGACCATTTTACCGTCCTTACAGATAGGTCCTATTGAATATGAATGAGTCTTGGCCATAGACTGTTGCAAGGCGGCCATTCAATTCCCTCCCTCAATGGCCCGACAATTTCAAGCAATGGCGGCGGCAGTAACGTGAAATCGAGGACCTGATAACGGCTGACAGCACAGACGCTACCTTCACGTTTATTTCCCGTCAATTTCAAGCAGTGGCGGCGGCAGTAACGTGAAATCGAGGACCTGATAACGGCTGACGTCACAGACGCTACCTTCACGTTTATTTCCAGTCTGTGGGAGAGAGTCCCCCCCTTGGTCTTTTGCGTGAAAGGCTTTCAGGATGGCTGTGGAGGTTTTAGGATCTCCGTCGATAGGGTTGTTTTCCTTGGCTCTCCGCCAGCCCCATTCAGCGTCTCCTGTAGCTGTCACACCCTGGGGGAGGTCGCCCTGGAAAAACCACTGTATCATATCAGCGTTACGCCGTCGGTGTCTCCTCGGGCCTGCTGAGGTCTACTGGGCCGATAACACTCTGGAACCGGACACCTCTCTTCCTCTCCCTCCCTCCTTTCCTCCTCCTCCTCCTCCCCCCTCTCCCTCCCTCCCTTCCTCTCCTCCTCCTCCCCTCCCCTCCCCTCCTCCTCCCTCTCCTCCTCCCCCCTCTCCCTCCGTCTCTTCTCCCTCCCTCCCTTCCTCTCCTCCTCCTCCCCCCTCTCCCTCCGTCTCTTCTCCCTCCCTCCCTTCCGTCTCTGCTCCCTCCTCCTCCTCCTCCTCCCCTCCCTCCCTTCCTACTCTTATCACTCCCTTCCTCCTCCTGCACTTCCTCCTCTTCCTCCTCCTCTCCACCCTCCTCTCTCCCTCTCTTCCTCCTCCTCTGTCCTTCCTTTCCTTCCTCCTCCCTCCTTCCCCCTCCCCTCCTCCTCCTCTTCCTCCTCCTCCTCCTCTTCCTCCTCCTCCTCCTCTCCTTGTCCTCTTCCTCCGCTCTTCTCCCTTCCTCTCCTCCCTCCTCTCCCTCCCTCATCTTCCTCCTTCTACTTCTCTCCGCTTCCTTCTCCTCCTCTCTCTCCCTTCCCGCTTCCTCCTCCCTCTCTTCCTCTCTCCTACTCTCCTACGTCTCGCCTCCCTTCCTCCTGTTCCTCCTCTTCCTTCTTCTCCTCCTCCTCCTCCTCTTCCTTCCTCCTCCTCTTCTCTCCACTCCTCTTCTCCTCCTCCTCCCCCTCCGCTTCCTCCTCCTCCTCTTCCTCCTCCTACTCTCCTCCGCTCCCTTCCTCCTGTTCCTCCTCTTCCTCTTCCTCCTCCTCCTCCTCCTCCTCCTCCTCCTCTTCCTCCTCCTCCTCCTCCTCCTCCTCCTCCTCTTCCTCCCTCCCCTTCCTCCTCCTCTTCCTCCTCCTCCTCCTCCTCCTCCTCCTCCTCCTCCTCCTCTATCTCTTTCTTCCAGGCCTTTAATGTCATAAGCAGACCCCCCTCTACATACTGAACCTGCTGGAGCCCCCTTTTCTCCAATTCATCAAAACAGATTAACTTAGTTTGCACTCTTTTTCCCTCAGAAAATGTTATTTCCCAATTTGAATCAACGTCCGGTGAGCTCAAGACAAATGGGCAGATGGAGGGTCGCTAGATTTACCCGAAATGATGGCCAACAGGAATCCATAATTTACTTGTAATTATGTATTTCAGGGTTATCACGGTGTGCATTAAGCACCAGAAAATGATGTTCCATCAAATCCATGGCGATGTTGCATAATCTGGTCTGTCGATTTCCTTCTCTTCCTTCAAGCCGGTGTTAATGTGTGGAGTCTATTTACCCTCCTGGCTAGGTGGCCACGCGGGATAGCAATTATCCTCCAGTCACTTTACAGTACAGCCCAATGAAGCTACAGTGATTCAAACTTACAGGAAGTACAAACTACACCGAAGTGCAGTTTAAAAAGAGTTCATTATCTACCTTTGACATGTGTATTCATATCATTTTTGACATTTTATTGGCGATATATTTTGTAGGTGTGTCATGGATGAATCTCTGTGATACGTTTGTTTTGAATTTAGTCTTCAGATCCTGTTTAAATGTATTATACTTATACTTAAACCGTGTCCCGTTGCCTCGTGTCATATATTCAGCGGTAGTGATTTTTTTCTCATGAACACACAAGCGTCCAGAGTGCATAACACCAAGGCTCCTGACTCCCCAGAGTGCTTACTACTGTGTCGTTGTGCTTTTTCATTCTATTATACAATAACAACATCACGCGCAATCCTTCCTATAAAACATCTCACTGCATTGTTTTGACCCTCCTCAATTTAACTGTCCAATGCAAAAAAAATGACGAAACTACATTTTCGCCTAACATGCAGGTCCGATTTGGCCTAACATGAGGTCCTTGTGTAGCCCTAACCCCCCTGTGTCCCCCCGCCCCCCAGCCCCCTGCACGTCCTGGTCTGTAACGCGGCCGTGTGCACCCAGCCGTGGAGTCTGACGGAGGACGGGCTGGAATCCACCTTCCAGATCTGCCACCTGGGCCACTTCCTGCTGGTGCAGGGGCTACAGGAAGTCCTGCGGCGGTCGGCGCCTGCCCGCGTCGTCGTGGTCTCCTCCGAGTCCCACAGGTAAGGTGGGGGGGGTGGGGGGGGGGGGGGGGGTGCCATGAGGTCTTTTGAGGCCCCCCGGATCAGAGATGGTTAAGGGAGGTGAACGGTGTGAAAGGGGTTTGTTGAAGTTAGATGTAGCGAGTAGATTCAACGTTGAATTATAATGCTGTGTTTTATATTAGAGGGTGTAAAATGGTCATGTGGAGGGCACCAGGTTTATGGTCATGGTTTGGTGGGGTTGAGTTCGGAGTGGGGAACACGTGTGCATCATATTTAATGTCTACCTGGTTGCAAACTAGGAGCGTGGCCCGCTGTGAAGGCCCGCTCTGTATCATGGCTCCTATTGCCGGTAAAAAATAGCAACGCACACATGTAATGAGTCGGCAGTAAGTGGCCCATGGGCCTGGATCTGCTGAGAAGGCAGGACGTCCTCCTTAAGAGGTACAGAACATCTACCGTACAGCAGACGTACAGAACATCTACCGTACCGTCATCCTTAGGACGTACAGAACATCTACCGTCCTTAAGACGTCCAGAACATCTACCGTCCTTAAGACGTCCAGAACATCTACCCTACCGTCCACCTTAGGACGCCCAGAACATCTACCCTACCGTCCACCTTAGGACGTCCAGAACATCTACCGTCCTTAAGACGTCCAGAACATCTACCGTACCGTCCTCCTTAAGACGTCCAGAACATCTACCGTACCGTCCTCCTTAAGACGTCCAGAACATCTACCGTACCGTCCACCTTAAGACGTCCAGAACATCTACCGTACCGTCCACCTTAGGACGTCCAGAACATCTTCGGTACCGCGGACGCTTTGCAGTGCTGCACACAAACATGGCTGCCGAGGTCATCTTCACGGCTCTGGCGGTCGCTACTGCTTAAGTTACAGCGAACTATTCCTACACAACTCCCTTCAACATCCCATCCAGGAATAAGGAAAGCGTCATTTTTTACGGTTAACTTTTTGTCCCCACACATACAGTAACTAAGAAGTACCAAAAGTGAAAGTTTATATTCTGGTATGATGACTCCTAATCCTCGATGCATCACTGGGAGCTGATGATCCCGTCGGCGGCATCAAGTCGGAGGCATTCAAGCGTCACACCTTCTGGAGTCTCCGGGTCTCAAGCGTCGAGAACGTCGGCCCCCCTCCCCTCCCCTCCCGTTTCCCACCAACCCCAGCAGCCCCAATAAGTTCACAGCGAGTACCCCACTCCGGGCCGATAGATCAGGCTCAGCGGCTGCGTGTTGTCATGACATGACGGCTTCACTCACACGGGCCCGCCCCCCCCCCCCCCCCCCCCCCCCCCCCACACGGGCTGTCGGCTTACATTAAAGCTATCATCAACATGATGGATGGACTGATCAGCCCAAATTTACTCTCATCACATTTCTGTTCTGACGCCGTCTCTCTCTCTCTCTCTCCCCCCCCCCACACCCCCACTCTCTCACACACACACACACACACACACACACACACACACACACACACACACACACACACGACACACACACACACACAGACACACACACACACACACACACACACACCCTGATTCAGCCCCTTCTGCTCCCTCTCCACCTCTCTGCCATCAGTTTCTATATATATATATATATATATATATATACTATATATAATATATATAAATATATATGTGTGTGGTGCTGCTGTATTCTCTCCCTCAGCTTCCTTCCTTCCTCGGCCTCTCGTCCGTCGCTCCCCGCCCCATTGACAGACGTGATGATGTTCTGCTATTTATTTCTGGATCGACCCGCTCTCGATCACTTTGTGATCAAGAGACGGTGCGTTAGCGTTAGTGTGTGTCTGTGTGTGTGTACGCATGTGTTTAAAGTGGATGCGTGTCTGTCTATGAGTGTCTTCGATTGTGAATGTTTGTATGTGTGTGTGTGTGTGTGTGCGTGTGTGTTTGTGAATGTGCATATCTATTTCTGTGCATGTGTGTGAGTATGTATTAGTGGCGTTTGTGTGCGTCTGTCTGTGTGTAAGTGTGTATATAAATATATTTGTGTGATGGTTTAGTCAATGTATATGTGTGTGTGCATATGTTTGTGAGCACGTATGTCTATGTATGTCTATGTATGTCTTTGTGAGATTGTGAATGTGTATATATATATATATATATATATATAGTGTGTGTGTGTGTGTCATTGTGACTGTGAACGTTTATGTCAACGTGTGTGTGTGTGTGTGTGTGTGTGTGTGTGTGTGTGTGTGTGTGTATGTATATATGTGTGTGTGTGTGTGTGTGTGTGGTGTGTGGTGTGAATGTGTGTGTGTGTGTGTGTGTGTGTGTGTGTGTGTGTGTGTGTGTGCGCACTGAGCGGACCTCCCATCGATCCAGGCCAGACCACAGATCGGAGTGATTGATTAGCGCTTGGCAGAGTGACCCGGCACTGCCACTGAGTAATTCTAGCATATCAACCATCACGCGGACGCCGTGAGTTATGTTACGGTGGCGGCGCGGCGAGCGCCGCAGAGACACGCTTTGACACTCTTATTCGCCAGGGTCACGGCACGCACGGCTATCCCTCGCCACGGCGGGGGGGAGACGCGCGAGAGTCGCCAAAGAAAATCACATGACATATCCTAAAGTGCGTATTGACGCGGGCAGATTGATGAAAGACCCCGCTCACACCGTAAAAAAAATAGGAAATAAATCCGTCGCAAGAGAGTTATTGTATTGCTGCCGTGGAATCCTTTTGGCAGCGGACAGGTCGCTCAGGATGGCGCTGAACTGATACCGGGCTGGTGTCTCCACCACACACACACACCCCCCCCCCCCCCCCCCCCTCAGCGGCCTGCAGTCCTCATCAAAGAGGCCGCAGGCCGGACCACAGAGTCAGTTACACAGCACCACGGAACAGAGGGGGCCGGGAATGGCCTCTAATCTCGCATGGCATCTGCCATTCGGTCCACCTCATTTCACACTCTATATTGCGTTTTTTTCAAGTCAGCCAGTCCCCCCCCCCACCCCCACACACACTCCCTTTTTTGTGTGTGGCGTTATTTTTCTATCGCACGTGGACTCCCATTTCCTGTTTATTCACTTAGTCCCGCTTCACAAGTGCCGTGTGACCTACGACCCCAGAAGCATATTGTAATCCCTAAGCTCCCTTCCCCTGACCTCTGAGGTACAGGCGGGAGAGAGACATGGACACGTGCGTAATGGATGGACACTTTATCAGCTCCCACACAGGGGCTGGGATTGGAATTGGAATTAGACCGGACACCCTATTCGGGTGTCGTCCTCCTCATCCTTTTCCTCTTCCTCCTCTTCCTCTTCCTCCTCTTCCTCTTCCTCCTCCTCTTCCTCTTCCTCATCTTCCTCCTCCTCCTCTTCCTCCTGCTCTTCCTCACTCCTCCTCCTCCTCCTCCTCCACGTCATGGGATCTAGTCTGCTCCACACCTAGTCCTCAATAAAGTATTCTATGGGAGATCGGAATTGCAATATCCTCTTCAGTACGTTTATGATTGATTCATTGATGAGATCAACATACATTCCACTGGCTCAGATCTGTGTCCTCTTGCTCAATTCTTTGCGTGGACGAAATGGAAAAAACCTCATTCCCGTGTAACTCGGGGCCCTGGTGCCACGACGACATGTTTAACCAACATGTTAACTGATGGCGTGGTTACTTAAAAACAACAAAAAAATAAGCAACCGCTCTGGGCATTTTACAGAATTGATTTATCAACCTCCACTTGCTTAAGTAGTTGCGAAGTCGCAGCACATGAAATGAAAAGCCTGCAGATGCTGTAATTTAGCCGAGCACGGATACAGCGGGAGGCGACGGTAAACAAGCCGCGGCCAGCTTGTAAAATCACAACAAGGAAGCCAGGTGACACTTTGAGTGGTTGTTTTCTAATGACTGGATTAATATGTAGAATGTGTTCCGCTGGTTTGCAGTCTCAGGGTGTCTGACACGTGCACACGCGCACAAACACACGCGCACAAACACACGCGCACAAACACACACGCACAAACACACGAGCACAAACACACGCGCACAAACACACACGCACAAACACACATGCTGAAGGCTGGCTTTCAGCGCTTTGACTGTTTGTGTGTGTGTGAGACAGTGACAGAACACAGTGAATGGTGTAATGTTTAAGGAGGCCTTGTCAAACATCTGGACTTTAACAGCTCTGTCTCAGGCAATTAAAGAGCATCATGTCACGCCTTTTGATTTGTATGCAGCCAGTGGCGCGCATACGGACACACAAACACACGTGCAGATGTGGCGTGTACAGACACACACACACACACACACACACACACACACACACACACACACACACACACACACACACACACACACACACACACACAGGGCCTTGTTCTTTTCACACTCTCATTTCATACTTTTCCTACGTGCCTTCATGGACTGTAAGTGAAGAGAGGACGCCATGTAGCATAAGAACCCCGGATTGGAACCGCCCCTGGGTCTCCACACGGAGTGTCGCCTTGTGGGTCACAGCCCAGCGGGGGGTGGAACCACAGAGCCTCCCGACGGCGGCCACTTCCGTGTTTTCTCTAAAAATTCCTTTTTTTTTCAAGATTGCAATTGTATGCTTTACTATCGAGCGGGATAGATGGAAGGAGTGGGAGAGAGGGGGGGAGGACATGCAGGATTCAAACCCGGGTCTCTGCGGTCAGGACTGGGCCTATAGGGTACGGGCTCTACCTGCTGAGCCACCGGGGCGCCCCCACTTCCCTGTTTTCTGAGCCCTGACCTGGCCTGCTCTCCTCTGCCCCCCCCCCAGGTTCACCGACCTGGTTGACTCCTGCGGCAAGGTGGACCTGGAGCTGCTGTCCCCCCCCCGGAGCAGCTACTGGTCCATGCTGGCCTACAACCGGGCCAAGCTCTGCAACGTGCTGTTCAGCGGCGAGCTGCACCGCCGGCTCTCCCCGCACGGCGTCTCCTGCAACGCAGTGCATCCTGGGAACATGATGTACACGGCTCTGCACCGCAGCTGGTGGCTGATGACCCTGCTCTTCACCTTGGCCCGGCCCTTCACCAAGTCCATGGTAAGGGTCGTCTCTTAAGCGTCTTCCAGTCACTGGTCGGGGCCGCTTCCGCTGTCTTGTTTTGTCGGCCATTGTTTGGTTGTCGCCGCCTCGATTGTTACCCCCCCCGGGAGGATGAATCGTGTGTGTGTGTGTGTGTGTGTGTGTGTGTGTGTTGTGTGTGTGTGTGTGTGTGTGTGTGTGTGTGTGTGTGTGTGTGTGTGTGTGTGTGTGTGTGTGTGTGTGTGTGTGTGTGTGTGTGTGTGTGTGTGTGTGTGTGTGTGTGTGTGTCTGAGGACAGTGACGTGGCGTGTTTGTTCTGGCTCGTTTCAGAGAGAGAGAGAGAGAGAGACAGAGGGGGAGAGGGGGAGAGGGAGAGAGAGGGAGAGAGGGAGCAAGGCTCCCCTCTCTCACTCAGATAGAGTGTGTGTGTGTGTGTGTGTAGCGTGTTTGTTTTCATTCCCTCTCGGAGCCCCCTCCTGTCCCTCTGTGTTGAACCCTCCTCTTCAGCTGATGAGGGGGTAGTACACTCCACACACAGGGTGCTGTGGCTGTGCAGTGAACACACACCCGCTTCTAGAGGGTCGACTGCTGGCGTGTTGTGGGCCTGACGCGGTGGTGTGTGTGTGTGTGTCGTGTGTGTGATGTTATCTTTGGGTCAATGCCACTGAGCCACATACGATCAGGCGCTGTCCTTTGAATGATTTGCTATGTAAAGCAGGTTTGTAGGCGACACTAATCGCACTAATCATTCTATTAATTAAAGCATATCAACACATACAATCTTAGTTAATCCGTATTATACCAAGGATTGCTTTGAATTTATCTATTCACACATCCAATACATACGAATGCGCAATGAGACATGAGACATATGAACATACAGTACTTATATCTCCCGGTGTCCTCTGTCATTCAGTGTGTGCGTGCGTGTTTGCAGTGTGTGTGTGCGTAAGTGCGAATGCGCAAACGCGCATGTGTGTGTGGCACACGCGCGTGTGCGTGTGCGTGTGTGTGCGCGCGTGTGTGTGTGTGTGCGCGTGTGTATGTGCGTGCGCGCGTATGTGTGTTCAGCTGTGTATGTGTGCACGTTTCCAGGTGAATAAGAGACGGTTATGAGGGCCATGTGCCTGAGGTTAACGTTCATACACTCTTCAGAGATTACCTATAAAAGCCAACAGCGGGTGATTTAGGGCGGGCGCCGCCGCCGCCGCCCCCTGTCCGGGACGCCCTGGATGGATCGGGACCACTCTACCCTTGAGGCTCCGTGGAGCCCCCCATACAGGCTGTCCTTTGACTATTACATCTTTCCATTAGCTACTCTTCATCCTTTATCAATTTAGTGTTTTCACTGAGGGTCGGGCGGGGGGGGGACGTTGGAGCGTTGTTCTGATCCATCAGGTCTGACAGCCCGTCCCCCCCGTCCCCCCGTCCCCCCGTCCCCCCCGTCCCCCCACACCCCTTCCCCCGGGCCCACATTTGTCTCCCCTCTCTTTGACACGGCGAGAGATGGACCGTTGCTCGGAGCCCTTCGCTAAATGCCAAGACGAACATTTCCTCAAGTTCACGGCTCCCGGCTCCGCCCTCACCTCTCGACCGTCGAACGCCGTGAAGAACTTCCAACCCACCAGTCGCCGAAAAAGGCAATAAGCAAACAAAAAACCCCCCCCGATCTACATGGGTCTGCTTTGTCCCCTGAACGGTGAATCTTCCCCCCTCCTCCTCCTCCTCTCCCCCCACAAAAAAAGAAGGACCTTGAGAAATGTTTAAAATGCACTTTTGGATGGTGGGGTTGTGGACTGAGTCCTGTAGGGGGGGGTGTTAGCGCTGTGGGCCGGTGAGCAGCTCGTTTAGCGTTGCCGGTTCTCCTTCAGAATCAGGGGCAGTGGGTTGTGCTCCTTTTTGTATTTTCTCCAACATGTGGTTTTAATTAAAACGAGTGTAGATGTTTGTAAATATTAAAGGACAAAGGTAGATCTGGTAATTAAATTCTGGCTTGCTGACATAGCGATTAGCGGGGCTAATGTGTGTGTCTGATAAAGGCCAAACGTGTGCACGCATACACACACACACACACACACACACACACACACACACACACACACACACACACACACACACACACACACACACACACACACACACACACACACCCAACCTCCCATGCACACACACACACACACACACACAGGCAGAAACACAACACACACACGCACACACACACACACACACACACACACACACCCAACCTCCCATGCACACACACACACACACACACACACACACACACACACACACACACACACACACACACACACACACACACACACACACACACACACACACACACACACACACACACACACACACACACACACACACACACACACACACACACACACACACACACACACACACACACACACACACACACAAACACTCACCTTTAAGTGCAGAGCATTTGCTCTTATTTAAATGTGGTGGGTTGATAAGACCCCTGAAAGAGTATCCTCTTCAGAACGCCTCCTCTCTGCCCCCACATTAACGGCTTAATAAAACAGTGATATTATTTCAGTTATTGGTTGCGGGAATACCGAGATGCTATCGCTTTAATTGCTTGCGTACGCTTGCGGGATCCTTTGAGATTGTTCTGGGATGCAAACATAAGCAGAACGTCTTCTCCAAAAAACAATCACTAGCCCCGTGTGTCTCTCTCACACAAATAACCCGCCATCTCATATAAAACGCCGCTCTGATTTACGGGGCGGGGGGGGGGCACACACACACACACACACACACACACACACACACACACACACACACACACACACACACACACACACACACACACACACACACACACACACACACACACAGCGCTTTACAGTGAGCGTCCACGTGCACACGCCTGCGCACGTGCAGGCGTACGCTGGCCCACAATATGGAGAACGGACTGGATGTTATTTTGTTATTAAGCCGGTGGTGTGAGGGGTGGTGGGGGTGGTGCAGGAGGTTTACTCCGACGTGTCCGGTCTCACCTTTGATTATTGCCCCGCTCTGCCCTCCAATGAGAAAGACTCCTCGTGTTTTATTAACGGGACAAACCGACAGTTGGAACGGTCCATCAAAATGTTTTTTTTTTTCTAAGATCATAACACTGTGTGCTGCAAAAAAAAATACAATTTCGGGTTCTCATTAGGATTTTCGTATTTGTCGTGGATTAGCATCAAAGCAAAAAAAAAAAGAGGCAAAAAAAAAAGAGGAATCTTTATTATCATTGAGCACAGCTCTCTGCCATTGATGTATGGCGCAGATTCAGTTCTGCTGAGTTGGGGAAGGCATCTATAAAGAGGCATGACATTTTAATCAGCCAAACTATCTGCTACTAACATCGTGTTCCCCTCCCCGCGCCTTGATCTGCTTATCTGAGATCACTCGCCGGCCGTCCCCCGCCCGTTCTCTAATGCGCCGTGTTTAGAGTGGGAGTTCTCCCTCTCTCCTTTAGCGCCATTATCAGCGCTAAATGATCTGCCCGCTGTGTGTGTGTTTGTGTGTGTGTGTGTGTGAGAGTGTGTGTGTCAGTGTGTGTGTGTCAGTGTGCAGTATGTATTTTAAATTGTGTTCTGCTGCAGTTTACATTGCTCTGTGCTAAGCAAGGCCTAGGAGACCCTCGTCATCATCATCATCATCATCACCATCATCATCGTCTCAGGGTTTACTAAAGACCTTCTGTACAGCGGGCGTCTTGACTCATGCTGTGTGTTGTCGGGGACGGTGCTTCGACGGTATTACGTCGTCGTCGTAGCAGGTCGCTTTCACCTGGTGCGGTTATGACCCGCTGGTGACATTCAGTGAGCTGACCCATCGTCCATCCTGTTTATCAGCAGTCCGTTCAGCCTTCTGTTCCGCCTATACGTGTCTCCATATGGGTATGGCGGCTTTCCCTGGAGTGAACCGTCGCACGGACCTGACCGGAGATCGCTCTGCAACCGTCTCCGGCACACCACTGCCCACCACGACACGCAAGGCAGGGGAGGAGTCGTGTGCGTGTGTGCGTGTGTGCGTGTGTGTGTGTGTGTGTGCGCGTGTGTGTGTGGTGTGTGAGGAGTCGTGTGCGTGTGTGCGTGTGTGCGTGTGTGTGTGTGTGTGTTGGGGGCGTGTGGTGGTTCTCTGGTCCCCCAGGGGGGTTGATTTTCATCAGCAGCCGTCTCTTAGTCTTGAGCTCTTCTGCCGTTTTTTTTTCCTAGCGTGATTATTTTCCTGGGGACCGTGCCTGAGGCGCCAGCCCACCTTTTTACATATGCACACGCTGAACTTTTGACCAGGACACGCAGTCAGCGCTGTATCAGAGAGGGCCTGTTCAGCCGGACCAGGGGGCCGCCATCGCCCCACTGCGTCTGCCAGCGCTCGCTCTCTCTCTCTCTCTCTCTCTCTCTCTCTCTCTCTCTCTCTCTCTCTCTCTCTCTCTCTCTCTCTCTCTCTCTCTCTCTCTCTCCTCTCTCTACTCTCTCTCTCTCTCTCTCTCTCTCTCTCTCTCTCTCTCTCTCTCTCTCTCTCTCTCTCTCTCTCTCTCTCTCTCTCTCTCTCACACACCCCAGTGGGTTCACCCTCGAGACAGGTCCGTGCACGATGACATCAGCATTACCATAAAAGAGATGTACAGCTGTGGCTGCCTGCGTGTGTGTACGTGTGTGTGTGTGTGCCACTATTGCCTGTTCTTTATCGGTTTCCCTCCTGAAGACAGATGTAAGGTCAGATGCTGTAATCCGCACACAGAGTTTAACAGCCCTATATGTCTGTCTGTGTGCCTCTTAGTGTGTGTGTGTGTGTGTGTGTGTGTGTGTGTGTGCATGCTTCCGTGTGTGTGTGTGTGTGTGTGTGTGTGTGTGTGTGTGTGTGTGTCTGTGAATGCATGCTTCTGTGTGTCCATTGTGTATGCATAGCGTGTGTGTGTGTGTGTGTGTGTGTGTGTTGTGTGTGTGTGTGTGTGTGTGTTCACCCATGGTGAACGGCCTGGCCAGGGGTCCAATCTCCTCCCAGCTGCAGGGTTAGATGATCCTCTAATAGACTCCTTTTGGACGATTAGGGGGTTTCCCAGGTGGGGGTCAGGGGTGCCAATAGAGAGACTTTTGTGGTGGTTATTCCCATGATGCATTGCCCTCCCCCAGATTAGTACCCTGACCTCAACCGCAACAAATCCTCTGCTACAGGGAACCGCATTTAACCTAATACCTAAATCCTTTATTTAACATCTAAACTTAACCTTCCCCAGCCTAAAACCATACCTGCCCCCAATGCATCGTGGTCGGCCAGACCCCCGTTACATGCCTATTATACCTTTGATGTAGGCGACGTATAATGAAAGCGTTCGCCGGTCCATTCATTCATATCGACCCCTCATAGTTTCATACTCCAGCAATCTATGCACATCTGAAGGCCGTAGTTAAAACGATACGTATGAAATGCACCCAGATAGAGCCAGAGGAAGACGGGGAGCAGTGTGTGGCGAGATGGAGGTGTGCAATCCCATTTGGCTCCATTGATATGTATGTTCCCTTTCTTGTATTACCGTCTGTGGATATACCGTTTCATTAAAGAGAACATGCACGTTCAGACCAGGCACAGGCACACACGCACGCACGCACGCACGCACGCACGCACGCACGCACGCACGCACGCACGCACGCACGCACGCACGCACGCTTACATACATGTACATAAATGTACGTGCATGTGTGTGCATACACGTGCATAGAAACACACACATGCACACACACACACACACACACACACACACACACACACACACACACACACACACACACACACACACACACACATACATTTGTGCGTGCACATAGACACACAGACAAAGACTAGCACGCACACACACACACACACACACACACACACACACACACACACACACACACACACACACACACACACACACACCCAGACGGGGGAGCGCTGAGGCCTGTTATGTGGTCCGGTGCGCAGGGTAAGTGTGTAAATGGGTTATTGTGGATGAGTTGATGTGATGGAGACCGTGTCGGGATCAATAAAGACCCAATCAAACACTGACAGTCTACTTCCAGGCCAGAATCCACCACTTCTGTCTGCCCGCAGGCGGTGGCGGTGGCGGCGGCTAGGATACTCCGGCTCCATGCCTTGTGTTTCACCGGCCAGCTTGGAAGGAGGTCATTAACTCTATGTAGACCGCTGTTACACCGTGGGTCATTAACACTATGTAGACCGCTGTTACACCGTGGGTCATTAACACTATGTAGACCGCTGTTACACCGTGGGTCATTAACACTATGTAGACCGCTGTTACACCGTGGGTCATTAACACTATGTAGACCGCTGTTACAGCCGCTGGTCTCATTAACGCTATGTAGACCGCTGTTACACCCGTGGGTCATTAACGCTATGTAGACCGCTGTTACACGCGGGGTCATTAACGCTATGGTAGACCGCTGTTACAACGTGGGTCATTAACGCTCTGTAGACCCGCTGTTACACCGTGGGTTCATTAACGCTATGTAGACCGCTGTTACACCGTGGTCATTAACTCTATGTAGACCGCTGTATACCGTGGGTCATTAAACATATGTAGAGCCGTGTACACCGTGGGTCATTAACTCTGTAGGACCGCTGTAAACCGTGGTTCATGGATGACTCTATTGTAGACGCTGTTACACCGTGGGTCATTACCTATGTAGACCGCTGTTACACCGTGGTCATTAACGCTATGTAGACGCTGGTGTTACAACGTGGGTCATTAACGCTAGTAGACCGCTTTACACCGTGGGTCATTTAACACTATGTAGACGCTGTTACACCGTGGGTCATTAACGCTATGTAGACCGCTGTTACACCGTGGGTCATTAACGCTATGTAGACCGCTGTTACACCGTGGGTCATTAACTCTATGTAGACCGCTGTTACACCGTGGGTCATTAACTCTATGTAGACCGCTGTTACACCGTGGGTCATTAACGCTATGTAGACCGCTGTTACACCGTGGGTCATTAACGCTATGTAGACCGCTGTTACACCGTGGGTCATTAACTCTATGTAGACCGCTGTTACACCGTGGGTCATTAACTCTATGTAGACCGCTGTTACACCGTGGGTCATTAACACTATGTAGACCGCTGTTACACAGTGTCTGTCCCTGGCCTTCCTCCCGGTTTCACTGTCTAACGTCGGCCGTGTGTTAGGTGCTCCGTCTCTGAGAGCGTTCCTACGTGAAAGAACCTGCTTCGTGATTCGGTTGAGAAAAAAAAGAAGCAGAAAAGAAACAAAAACAACAACATAAAATAAATAAAGAACGGTCACGGCCTCATCACAGGCCGGCTCTGCTCTGCACCTGCAGACGCCTCCGGGAGGCCATTAGCTCCTCCGGACACAGCCCAGACTGAGCCGGGGCTCGCGCCAAAGTACTTCAGATCCACAGGTCAGGCCCGGCCCGGCCCCCCCTTCACCCCCTCAGGATCCCAGGACAGTCTCTATAATAGGAGGGATCACAACGGAGCAAGCAGATGAAAAATATCAACCTGGACTCGAAGACATCTGTACTTACCCTCTCCCCTCGCTGCTCTCTCGCTCTCTCTAGCGCCATCTCTATTGCGCTTGCTCTCTCTTGCTCTCTTGGCCTCTCTCCCATTATTTAGCTCTCTCGCTCTCGTTCTCGGGTTTTCTCTCTCTCTGTCTGTCTGTCTGTCTGTCTGTCTGTCTGTCTGTCTGTCTGTCTGTCTGTCTCTCTCTCTCTCTCTCTCTCTCTCTCTCTCTCTCTCTCTCTCTCTCTCTCTCTCTCTCTCTCTCTCTCTCTCTCTCTCTCTCTCTCTCTCTCTCTCTCTCTCTCTCTCTCTCTCTCTCTCTCTCTCTCTCTCTCTCTCTCTCTCTCTCTCTCTCTCTCTCAGAGGAGTGCTCCTCCTGATTCCCATAAGGCCACCATCACTACTACTCCTTATTTCCCTCCCCCCCTTCCTCCTCTTTTTGTTGTGACACGCCCCTGATGGACTACTTTTCAAATTGATTTCAAAAATGTACATAAGCAGGCGATCCGCTAGGCCAGATTACCTATTGATTTTTAATATGAAAAGCTCATTATATAAGCAGGAACGGCAACACAAGAAGCTAGCCAACCTTTGCATAAATCCTTTAATTGAATTTCCAGGGCCCGTGGTTCTACATTTTTTAATTAAATCCATTTCTTTTTTTTAAGGGTTGCTGTGTAATTTGCATGCTGTGAAGTGGGTGCCGTCCCAGATAAAGTGCCATTGATCCTTATTAAGGCTCACCTCTGGGCGCACTGAAAACCAACCGCAGAAATTAAATGTGCTCATGGTGCATACACTTATTGCCCGCATGATAGGATTAGAGAGAGGGGGGGAGAGAGAGAGAGAGAGAGAGAGAGAGAGAGAGAGAGAGAGGAGGAGAGAGAGGGAGAGAGAGAGAGAGAGAGAGAGAGAGAGAGAGGAGAGAGAGAGAGGGAGAGAGGGAGAAAGAGAGAGGGGGGGAGAGAGACAGGGAGAGAGAGAGAGAGACAGGGAGAGGGAGAGAGACAGGGAGAGGGAGAGAGAGAGGGGGAGAGGGTGGTCGAGTGTGTGTGTGTGGGGTGGCGGGGTTATTAATGGTTGTTTATATTAATGTCATATTTCACCCTTCCTCTCTGGGGTGAGCGTCTAAAGGGTTGTTTCTAAATACTGCTTGGCTAAGGCACCTCGTCCTCTGATTCAGCTCAGTGTAGTCTGGTCACCTAGCGGACCTGCTGTCCGTGTTGTAGTCAGAGATGTTACCTTAATTATTATTATTATTATTATTAATACTTAATTAATACATGATTAAAAAAATCTTAAAAAGAACAAATCCACGTGATTAAATAAAGGTTAAGGAGGAATAAAAAAGAAGACGAGAATAAAAAGATGTTAATAAATACAAAACAATCATTTTAATTATATTACATCGGCCAATACTGAACAGGAATACCAAAACGTCATTCTATAATGAAGAAGAGAGCAGCAATAATATCCTCCTGATCAGATGGAGGTGGTGGACATGGTGAGCGCTGCTGAAACGGTTGCTAGGTCATCAGGTTAGCGTGTGTCTCTCGTCTGTGAAGAGGCTCAGCCAGAGTCACATCACAGAGTGTTCCTCAGCCCATTCAGAGGCTGAGGAACACTGAACACACAGTCCTACCCTCACATTATTTAGAGGCTTGTCATTGTCTGAGTGTGTGTTTGTGTGTTTGTGTATGTATGTGTGTGTGTGCGTGTGTAGAAGCGACATGCAAGCAAATTGTGTGTGTGTGTGTGTGTGTGTGTGTGTGTTTGTGTGTGCGGGGGGTATTTTTGAGAAATGACGGAAACGTCATTGGAATTATAGTGGAGGTTATTTACTGATAACTGGGTATTTTGTGGGTATTTTTCCTGTTTTTGATCGTTCAATGAAGTTAATTAAAATTAAAATGTGAGTGTTTTAAATGCACTTCAATGCCTTGGGCATAAATATTTCCATATATTTGGGTATGTGAGAAAAAACATACAGCCTCACAACGCAAAATACAAAGAAAGACAGATCGTTGTCGTATCGTATTTTGTCGCCAGTAAAACTCTCGTTTCCTCTGGCCGCCTCTCCTCTCTCTCCATGTGTCAGTATGCAAACAGGAGGGAATCGATAGAGATTAGCCCTTGACCCCAGTCACATACTTATGGCGCGGTCTTCCTGCGCTCTGCGCATCTCTCATCATCTCCCCTTCGTCGCCGTGGCACCTCGCTCCGAAACATAGCGTCCACAAGGAAGAGGAGCCCGCCTCTTTTACACCACACACACACACACACACACACACACACACACACACACACCACACACACACACACACACACACACACACACACACACACACACACACACACACAGGGCACTTCATGTGCATAGTCTTATCATCTTCCTGAAAGTGAAGTAACGTACCAACAAAGTGTTTATTTTGACTTCAACCTTTTTCTTGTATTACCTGCAGAATGGAGATGATAAAGAGACGCTCGCTCATAACGAGACGGGGTGCTTCTCCCTTGAACGCGTCACAACACAAACGTACCATCCCTCTTCCTCTCTCTTCCTCCTCTTCCTCCTCAAGTATTGACACACACTGACTGATTAGTCTGATGTCCCTCCCGTGCACATGTGTGCGCGTGTGTGTGTGTGTGTGTTCGTGCGTGCGCGCGTGCGTGTGTGTGTGTGTGTGTGTGTGTGTGTGTGTGTGTGTGTGTGTGTGTGTGTGTGTGTGTGTGTGTGTTGAGTGGTGCTGTGTCAGCAGGATGTGCTGCAGGTATTGACCCAGGTCTGTCCTCTGCTCTGACTGCACTTGGCTCTTGTCCCTCACATGTCATCCCCCCCTCCACTCTCTCTCTCTCTCACCCTCTCTCTCTCTCTCTCCCCCTCTTGCTCTCTCTCTCTCTCTCTCTCTCTCTCTCTCTCTCTCTCTCTCTCTCTCTCTCTCTCTCTCTCTCTCTCTCTCTCTCTCTCTCTCTCTCTCTCTCTCTCTCTGACACTCTCTCCCCCTCTCCTTCCCTCTCTATTCACCCCTCTCCTACACTGATTCTCCTATCCTCTCCCTAACCCCTCTTACTCCCAAGCGTGTAAGACTTCTCTCTCAATGCTGTTTCTCTGAGTAATAATCGTGATATCTGTCTCACCTTCTCTCTCTCTCTCGCTCTCTCGCTCTCTGTCTCTCTCTCTGTCTCTCTCGCTGTCTCGCTCTGTCTCGCTCTGTCTCTCGCTCTGTCTCGCTCTGTCTCTCTCTCTCTGTCTCTGTCTCTCTCTCTCTCTCTCTCTCTCTCTCTCTCTCTCTCTCTCTCTCTCTCTCTCC
>OLKM01000349.1:266497-350130 GCA_900291075.1 Melanogrammus aeglefinus | reverse complement strand
TTACTATAGAAATTTGAGAAAAAAACTAAATAGCAAGTTGTGTATATTTAACCAGTATGTTGACAGTCCACAGTTTCTACAGGGGAAGGAAAAAGAAGAAGAAGGGGCGTTCCAGTCTGTGAAAACGGGAACCCCCCACCAGGGAACGCCCATTCAGTGCGCAGCTGGATGATATTGCAAAAATAAGTGGCCTATATTTAAATCATTTAATTTATCACAAATTTACTGTTTCTCCTTAACAAAGGTCCTTTTAAATGTACAAAAAATGGAAAAGATAGGAAAACTCGTTCATATTAGTGTGGTGTGGACCAGTAAGTGCAAGTTTAGCTCCTATTAATGAACGGTACCTGACTAGCTGAATAATTAAGAGCACCACCAGCTGTGTTTATTATGTCACGACAGCATTGGGAGATGGTGATATAATCATCATATCGAATTATATGCCATAGGCCTATGCAACAATTGCAGTTATAACCAAGAAATTAAGTAATCAAATATTTTGCACCACAATGTGCATGCTTCTCTCAAGTAAATGCAATTTCATTGAAATTACATGCTGATTCTAAGCATACAACCTGTTTTGAGACTAAATGACCTGTTATTTTAAATGAAAGGTATACAACTGCATAACATATTGTTTATTTATCCATGTTAAAGTTATCAAGTCCAAATGATGGCCAAAGTATTGTCAACAGGAATAAAAATCTGAGAAGTGTGTTTGTTGTGATCCAATTTATTTAACACTAATAACACTTTTTATCAATTTTTTCTCACTCATGTTGAAGGTAGAATATGTACGATTTCGGCAATAAAACATGTAGAAACGACATTTTTTTCTTCTGTACTAAGATGATACAAAATATTTTCAACCATTGCTTATCTCAGAGAGATCCGTAATTTTTAAATGGGGACCTCCCAGGCCATTATGCCCATTCTTAACGGCGAAATTTGCCCTCAAGCACTAGCATCTGGGAAATATCAGAAACACGGGAAACATAGGGATTGAGGACGGAAGTCTGAGAACTATGATAGTTATCCACTCTATTGTTTTTTTCATTCAATGTATTGCTCACTCGTGATATTCAGTTCAGTTTGAACTGACCGCGACTTCTGTTGCCGAAGCTTTGTAAAGCGTAAACGTACGGGTGAATCAAACTACCCAAGGAGATTATCTGAAAAGAGGAGAAAAATCAGATTTTGGCAGCAGACCTCCTCAAATACTAACCACGTCCCCTTAAACCCAGTCTCACACCAGAATGTAGTATAACTTTTGACTTCATAACCTTGTATAACATTAACGGCTCGAAACATGTGACATGCCTTGGTTTTTCTCTAGCTCTTGCGCAGCAGGAAAGGCTCACACTGCATTATCAAATGCTCCATTGAAACGCATTGGCAACACAAGCCGTTGCTAGATGTCAGGTGTGTCGACACCAGTTTTTAAAGTCTGGGGTCAAAGGTCAAAAGCTGTTGCCGACACCTTGACCATTATGAATTTTTTATTTCTCCATACTTTTCGTGTTCCATGTTTCCAACTGTTCATAATGTCTGTTCTCTTTGCCCCAGGATCACCAACCCCGTGCCTGCCTGCCATTCCACCATGTGTGCTCGTCTATCGGCCTACCTGCCAGTAGTGTTGCCTGCCTGTCATCCATCCTCGATTGTCCACCTCCTGTTTATTCCCTACTTCTAACATCCTCCCTCTAATAAATCTCTGGTTTAATTCCACCTCCCTTGTCTGCATTTGCACTTTGGTTCCCCCCGTTCGATTGTAACATAACGATCTGCCCAGTATGAACCCAGCAGATTCAGGTTCATTCCACAAGCCCTTTCCAACCAAGGCTCCCAGGTAGAGCGACGTGGCTTATTTCGTCAGGAGGCCATGGAGAAGTTCAGCTTAATGGTAAAGCTTTAGAGTGGGCTTCAGCTATTTGGGATAGCCTGTCTATGATAATTTTGTCTCAGAGATGAGGAAGGTTGATGGTGATCTGGTGAGTGGTAGAGATTCGGCCCAATGCTTCTAGCTCTTTGTCAGGGATCCCGTTGTGTGGCAGATTACTCTGTGGAGTTTAGGACGATAGCGGCTGACTCCGGGTGGAATAATGAGTCACTCAAAGGTTTTTTTTCCCGAATGGTCTTCATGACTCTATCAAGGACGAGTTGGCCATTAGAGATGACTCTGAGAGCTTAGTCTATGCTAATCACTCTAGCTATTTGGCTAGATAACCGTCTGTGAGAGCGCCGTAGGGAGCGATCCAGTCGCCCTCCACCTAACTTTTTTCCACCGACAATCGCTAGAGGGAGCGCCGAGCCTTCTCCAACCTTTGGCCCACTCCGCGCTTCTTCTCCCATGCTTCCAATAGAGGAACCCATGCAGCTTGGCTGGGACCGTCTCTCACAAGCAGAACGCCTCCACCGAGCCGGAGTTTGCATCAACAGCAGCCAGGCCGGTCACTTTCTTGCCTCAAAAGAGCAGGCTCACAAGTAACTGTGGAGATCCTGGTGAGCCGAACAATGCCCCGCCTGTAAGCCGGACCAGGGATCAGTTTGAAGCAACCCTTCTCTGGGGACAACAATCCCAGTACGGAACCCCTTCACCTCCTCATCTCGAGTAACCATCGTGAGTTTATCCAATGTAATGTTATTTCATCTCCTCATTCCCAAGTGGTTCTGGGTCTGCCATGGCTAAAATTACATAATTCCTATAAAGATTGGTCCTCAGTTAAAGGTCCAATGGCATGCTACTTTATGGATTTTTTTTCTTTATTCAAGAAAATCAGCCTTGGTGCAGAATTACAGCCACTATGAGCCAGCCCCACAATAAGCTTTCCACAAATGTGCCGTTTTTTAGAGGCGGGTCAAGGTCGAGGCCACGGTACCATGCGTTAGTGTTTACAGTGGATGTATCGCAATGTACACACCTTTTGGCCGTGTTCTGTTAATATTCTAGAACACTCTGGGTGCTCAGGTGGGAGTCCTGGAGCTCTATTCTATATCTAAATATATTATCATATTATACATAGATATCTATATCATATAATATATTTTATCACGGCCAAAAGCTGTGTGCGCCTCCAGACAATATTATGAATCTCAAACGACTGCGTTTGGTTCTCCGACGTCTCTTGTTCTTCCACTTCCACATCAATCTGAAGTAGATTGAACCGCGACATGGAGGAGAAAGGGATTGTTGCCCGCGATTGTTGCCTCGATTGTCTCCCGCCGGAGCCCCGCTTCCGAGGCACCGACTCCTCAGCAGCGGGGCTCCGGCGGGATACAATCGTGGTCAACAGTCCCTTTTTCCTCCATGTTGCGGTTCATGTACTTCAGGGAGTCAAAGCCAAAGTTCCTTATCCCCCAATTCCTTCTCAAACATGGCTGAGATAACCCTCCACTTCCACATCAATCTGAAGTAGTCTGAACCACGTCCTGGAGGAGACTGTGATTGTCTCCCGCCGGAGCCCCGCTGCCCGCTGCCAAGGCACCACCGCCTTGGCAGCGAGCAGTAGATAGAGCTGAGGTGGTGGTGCCTCGCGGCAGCGGGCAGCTGGCCTACGATGGGAAACAATCGCGGGCAACGATCCCTTTCTCCTCCATGTTGGAGTTCATGTACTTCAGGGAGTCCAAGCCAAAGTTTCTTTCCCCCAATTCCTTCTCAACCATGGCTGAGATAACCCCAACTATGAGTCTCGTTGTGGAAATACCAGAGACGTCAGAGAACCCGACGTGTTATGTGCCATAACACCAACAGCAGAAAGGTTATCCAAATAACAAAGAAGTGTACAACACCTGCGTTACAGTGTGTGTATTCACACACACACACACACACACATGTGGCACTCGCATGGTCGTAGCTCATTGTGTCATTGGCTGGCCAAATTCTCTGGGCAGCCAAAGCAGAGAAAGGGGAGGTAACATGTCCCTGTATGATGGCATACGGGGAAAATTCCAAATCGGCGTGTTTGAGCTTTGTTTTTTCAAAGGCAGAGCAATATACCTAGTGCTTGTTTTACACTTAACGCCATTTCTAACTACTGGGGGACCATAGGCAAGCTAGGGGAACTCATATTAATGTTATAGAAAACCTCATAAAGTGACATTTTCATGCAATGGGAACTTTAACTTTGTGAGTTGGTGCCCATTCTATCAGCACGTTCAGCTACAGAGGTCGTTGTTCCCCCAGTTTTTCCTGAGGTTCCAGATTTGTCCAGTATTCCTATCTTCATGATCTGGGAGAGGTTTTTAGTAAACAGCGTGCGCTCTCTCTTCCCCCACACCGTCCCTATGACTGTGACGTTGACTTGTAAAAAATGACTCCGTCCACACGAGACCGCAAATCCGCCTCAAACGTGCATTCCAAAGCAGTAGGTGGCGATAGCACTCCAAACAGGAAGACCATTTAGCCAATCACAAGGCTGGAAAAATTCATACCGGAAAAACAACAATGGCGAACCGAGGCCGGGCAGATTCCTTCGTGTGGACGGACAGCGAAGTTGAGTTACTTCTCACTGTTACTCATGAATTTAAAATAAGAAGAATTAAAGAAAATTTGGATTGGGAGTCATGTCAGTCCAAGATGATAATCTCATTATCTGATGATAGTCAAGTGATACGTTGGTCTCCATGGATACTACTTATACTGTTTACCGTCGCACAGTGTGACGTCAAACAATGTCGACAAGGAACCAAAAAACTGCGGTTTTCCCGTCCACACGTGACTGCTGAAACCGGAGTTCACCCTGGACTCCGGTTACAAAAAAGTCCGGTTTCAGGAGCCGACAACTGCGGTTACGTGTGGACAAACGGCGAAACCGTGTAGAGAAACACACGGTTTCAAAAAAAACGTGTTCGTGTGGACGGGGCCTAAGAAGGATCGGACCCTACGCTCTTGAATTGATTATCGTGGCCTAAATAACATCAATGTTAAGAACAAGTACCCTCTCCCTTTGTAAACTCAGATTTCGAACCCCTCCAAGAAGCTACCAAGCTGGACCTCAGGAAGATAGGAAAGCCTAACGTCTGGTTCGAATAAGGGAGGGAGACAAATGGGAAACGGCTTTTAACACACCACTTGGGCATTTAAAGTACAGGTCATGCCTTTTGGACTTACCAAAACTGTAAGTCAAGGTGTAGAAATGTATCTTTCATGTGAGCTCTTTGTCATTCCTGGGACACATTATTGAGAGCAGGCAGGTGAAGACCGATCCAGGGAAGGTGCAGGCCATGTTAGAGTGGTCTACACCTACAACGGTTAAGCAGCTCCAGTCCTTCCTTGGCTTCTCCAACTTCTACTGTCGGTTCATCAGGGACTACAGCAGATGGCAGCGCCCCTTATCAAGCTCACCATTCTCCTGGACCGCTGAGGCAGACGCTGCCGTCAAGGAAATTAAGAGACGTTTTACTTCACCCCCTGTCCTCATCAACCCTGATCCCTCAAGTGAGTTTGTGCAGGTGGTGGACGCTTTGGATTCTGTAGTTGGCGCAGTTCTGTCCGAGCACTCCGCCTCAGCCCAAAAACCATGTGCCTTTTTCTACCATCGCTTAACCCCCACTGAGCAGAACTATGATGGTGGGAACCTGGAGGATCTCGCTGTAAAACTGGTTTTGGAGGAATAGAGGCACTGGCTGGAGTTGAACCTTGCCTACATTAAAACAGCTAGACATCTCAACTCCTGTAGGAAACATTTTAGCCACTTATTTATTTGTTTAACTTTGATTATAATGCATGCCTCTTCTGTATTACTTTATTGAGATTTTGTGCCCTCTGCAGGTCAAAAGGCCATAACTAGGAAAGAGACCGGGAGGAGTGGTGGCCGACTGAGAGCGCACAGCTTTTTGACCTTGTCTCGGCTTCGCTTGTTTTTTTTGTTGCTCTTGCGGCTCTTTGTAAATTCTTCAGTTAATATATCCAGTCTGCCTTATTATTTATTGAACAAGATAAAGGATCTGTAAAACCTTATTTTTGGTCATTAAAACCCATCTATGTTTGGAACACTGAATTTCTCGTGGATCTTCATTTTTTGGTTTATTGCAAGTAATACAAGCTTCAAGGATTCCCTCAGTCGTCACCAAGTGACAAGGAGAAACTCAGTACAAATTAGTCACTATAACTCCCGTCAAGCCTGGTGGGCGCACTTTTTTTGTATGTTTCAGCTCCACTCTGACCTACCGTCCGGGTTCCATAAATATCAAGCAAGACGCTCTCTCCCGCCAGTTTGCCTCTGTAGGGTCGGTTCCCATCTGTGAAACTATTCTCCCTTCATCCTGTGTGGTGGCCGTGGTGATATGGGAGATTGAATCGTTCATCCGTGGAGCCCAACTCACTGAACCAGACCCAGGCTATGGCCCTACAAATCGTCTCTTTGTGCTTGAGTCACTCTCTGGTCTTCAGTGGGTGCACACCTCCAGGTTTGCCTGCCATCCGGGAATCAGCTGCACACTCTCTCTGCTGAAGTGGCACTTCAGCAGAGGTTGTGTCTCCATGGAATGTCCTCTGACATCTTTTCTGACCGTGGACCCCAATTCATCTCACAAGTGTGTAAGACTTTCTGTCAAGCTCTGGGAGCTTCTGTAAGCTTGTTTTGTGGTTTTCATCCGCAGACCAATGGGCAAGCTGAGTGGGCTCACCAGGATCTTGAAGCGGCACTCGGTTGCGTCTCTGCAAGAAATTCTTCTTGGAGCACCCATTTGGCCTGGATTGAGTACTCCCAACTCCCTACCAAGCACAGCCAAAGGCACTCTTTGCGATATGGGTTACCAGTCTCCTCTTTTCCCAGCTCAGGAGTTTGAAATTGCCTTTCCATTGTATCAGTTTCATCTCCGTCACGTTCGCAAGATTTAGAGGGATGTTCATTCCGCCTTGCTCAGCTCAGCTGACCGCAACCGGTCCCATCCTCCCAACCACCTCCTGGGGCAGAGTGTGGCTTTCTTCAGGGAACCTTCTACTCAAGACTGTTTCAATGAAACTCACACCCTGTTATGTGGGTCCCTTTTTGATAGACACTGTCATAAACCCTACAGACTCAAGTTGCCTTCCCATATGAAGGTTCATCCCACATTCGATGTCCCTTAGTTAAAGCCTGTTTTCACCAGCTCTGTGTCCCCCCCGGTTGCAGCTCCTCCACCACCCTGCATCATCTACCCAGCCTACACTGTTTGGCGGCTAATGGACCTTCGCCCTCGGGGACGGGGTTACCAGTTCTTGGTGGACTGGGAGGGTTATGGTCCTGAGAAGCATAGCTGGGTTCCCCCTAAACATCTTTGATGCTTCCTTGGTGCAGGATTTCCATGAGGAGCACTCGGATAAACCTGGTGGGTTTCCTGGAGGCGCCCATTGAAGGGAGGGTACTGTGACGGCAGTGGCTGTACCCTCTTTCTCCTCCTCTTGGGCAAGACAATCCCTAGTTGTCCCCGGCTCTACACCTGTTGGACATGCACACCAGCTATCCATCTCTGGTCATCATCCCGCCCTACTTAAACCCTGGTTCTTCACCCACTCATCGCCAGATCATTGTTTCAACCACGGTGGTAGATACGTAACTAGTCTCGCCAATTGTGAATTTTGTATTTCTACATACATTTCATGTTCCATGTTTCCTACTGTTCAGAAAATCTGTGTTCTCCTTGCCGTAGGATCACCAACCCTGCCTGCCATTCCACCCTGTGTCTACCTCGCCTGTCCATCTCCTTTTTATTCCCTACTGCTAACATCCTCTGAATAATAAACCTCATTTGTAACCTTGTCAATATAAGGGCTACTAAAGCATTTATTGGAGGGCTATTGAAAGCATATACTTCTTTAAAATGCTGTAGTGAAAGTGATATTCAATTTATATTCAACATAGGTAACTTTTATTTTGAAGTGTGAACTCTTAACTCTGTTAAGCGTGAGGAATTGTTCATATGAGAGTGCCGTGAGTTGTGCATGTACAGAGGTGAGCCGGAGAGAAACACATACGGTCATGCTCCGAGCCAGAACAAGCAACTGTACTGTTTACCTAATTTTGTCAAACCACTGTCACAGCAACAGTGGTCTTTCGGGATAGACATGAATTTACCGGAATTCCTTTCGTGGTTTCGCGGCGCCGTTTTGGTACTGCGGGAGGGCCGCAGCAAGTTATTTTTCCCATTAGTCAGGTTTTCTTTTGATGTTTGATTCCAAACTGACTGATCCAGTCCAAAGATGGCGAGGTACTACTGAACCAGAGGGAGGACATCCAATGAGGGAGAACATCCAATGGTTGAGCCCCCTGGTGACTCAGGAGAGGTCTGTGTTCTGTCTCCATCTGGAAGTGCTTGCCAATGAGAAAGTTGCAAAACCTGTCACATGCCCAGGTTAGAGCCAAGACATCCTTTTTTACCTGGGCATTTCTCTGCTCCATCTGTGTGAGTGATCATGACATGTAGGCTATTGGTCTCCACACTATCCCATTCTAGGAGAAGCATACTCCCCAAGCTGATGATGACACATCTGCTGAGACTTTGAACTCCCTGTTTGAATCGAACGTGGCTAACACCGATGGGGATGTCAGTGTGTCTTTCAGATCTTGCAAGGCTCAGGCCTGGTTGGGGTGGTTGGTATCCCAAAGAAGCCATGAAAGGGGAGAGTCCGGTGGAAGCATTCACCAGGGTGTTGTGGGCATATTCGACCCAGGGGAGCTGAGAGTTCCAAGAGGTGGGACTGGCGTGGGTGATGCAGCGGAGAGCAGCCTCCATCTCTTGGTTGGCTCGCTCGGATTGCCCATTCGTCTGAGGGTGAAATCCGGAGGAGAGACTAGGTGTGGCACCAAGAGCCTTGCAGAAAGCCCGCCAGACTTGGGAGGAGAACTGGGGACCTCTGTCGGAGACAATGTCGGTCGGTATTCCGTGCAGACGGAACACGTTTCTGACCAGGAGGTCGGCGGTCTCCCTTGAAGAGGGGAGCTTGGGGAGAGCGATGAAGTGCGCGGCCTTGGAGAAACGATCAATCACTGTCAGGATGGTGGTGTTGCCCTCAGACGTGGGTAGACCAGTGACGAAGTCCAGGGCGATGTGTGACCAAGGGCGGCTAGGGATGGGTAAGGGCCGCAGAAGGCCAGAACGAGGGCGGGTCGAGGTCTTATTCCGGGCGCAGACCGATGAACGAGCGGACGTCCGCATCCATGGTTTACCACCAGAACCGGCGACGGAGGAAGTCCAAGGTACAAGTGATGCCAGGGTGGCAGGTTAGCCGGGAGGAATGCGCCCAGGCCAGTACGCCTGGACCGTACCGGGTCAGGGACGAACAAGCGGTTAGGGGGACCGGTTAAGGGAACGGCTGCTGTTCCTGCGCCAGACGTACCGCCGACTCTACCTCCCAGGTGAGAGAGGCGATCCAGCATGTGGGGGGCAGGATGGTTTCGGGTTCAGAGCAGGGGTCCTCCGGGGAATGCAGGCGGGAAAGGGCATCCGGCTTAACATTCCGGGAGCCGGGACGGTAGGTGAGGGAAAAGTTGAACCGGCCGAAGTAGAGGGCCCACCTGGCCTGCCGGGAGTTCAGCCTCCTTGCGGACTGAATGTAGGCCAAGTTGCGGTGGTCGGTCCAAACGATAAATGGGTGCTCCGCACCCTCCAGCCAATGTCTCCACTCCTCCAAAGCGAGTTTGACAGCCAAGAGCTCGCGGTTGCCGACGTCATAGTTTCGCTCAGGCGGGGTCAACCTTCGGGAGAAGAAGGCACAGGGGTGAAGCTTGTGATCGGAGGAGGAACGCTGGGAAAGCACCGCGCCCACTCCGGTGTCCGAGGCGTCGACCTCCACAACAAACTGGAGAGAGGGGTCAGGCTGGATGAGGATGGGAGCAGAAATGAAGCGCCGTTTGAGGCCCTGGAAGGCGGTCTCAGCCTCTGGTGTCCAGGTGAAGGTGTTCTTGGTGGAGGTCAAGGCCGTGAGGGGTGCCGCGACTTGGCTGTAGCCGCGAATAAAGCGCCGGTAAAAATTAGCGAACCCCAGGAACTGCTGCAATCTCTTGCGGGTAGAGGGAGAAGGCCACTCCGCCACCGCAGAGACCTTGGAGGGGTCCATCTCGACCTGGCCCTGGCTAATAATGTAGCCCAGGAAGGAGACGGATGAAGCGTGAAACTCGCACTTCTCTGCCTTGACATATAGCCTGTTCTCGAGCAACCTCTGCAGGACCTGTCTGACATGAACCCTGTGCTGGACTTGGAAAAAATAAGGATGTCGTCGATATATAGACGAAGACGGTGTGGTTCAACATGTCCCGGAGGACATCATTCACCAAGGACTGGAAGACAGCGGGAGCATTGGTGAGACCGAAGGGCATGACTAGGTACTCAAAGTGGCCTAGTGGGGTGTTGAACGCAGTCTTCCACTCGTCCCCCTCCCGGATGTGGACCAAGTGGTAAGCGTTGCGTAAATTCAGCTTTGAGAAGATGGAGGCTCCGTGGAGAGGGACAAAGGCGGAACTGATGAGGGGCAAGGGGTACTTGTTCCTCACCGTGATGTCGTTCAGGCCACGGTAGTCAATACAGGGTCGCAGTGAACCATCCTTCTTCCCAACAAAGAAAAAACCCGCTCCCACAGGTGAGGAAGACGGACGGATGATTCCAGCCGCGAGAGACTCCCCAATGTACTCCTCCATTGACTCCCGTTCGGGACGAGAGAGGTTGAACAGACGACTGCCAGGGAGGGGGGCTCCGGGAAGGAGATCAATAGCGCAGTCATAAGGACGGTGAGGGGGCAAGGACAAGGCATAGAGCTTGCTGAACACCGCCCCGAGGTCGTGGTACTCCTCCGGGACGGAGGACAGGTCAGGAGGGACAGCTGCGGGCTCGAGTTCTGGCGCCCGAGGAGACTGAGCGGACCGCAAGCACTGGGACAGACAGAGCGTACTCCATGACATGACTCGTCCCGTTCTCCAATCGACTTGGGGGTTGTGTGTCTGAAACCAGGGATAACCCAGGACGACAGGGGAGAAGGGACTAGAAATCACCAGAAGGGAAATTAACTCGTGGTGATTCCCTGACACGAGCAGGTTGATTGGAACGGTACGGTGCTCCACCCGCGACTGTTAAGGATACGGAACCGTAGGACCCAGATGCTGGACACAGAGGAGGGGAGACGGGGAGGAAGGGAAGATGGATTTATTTAGTTCACGGGAAATGACAAGGTAGGACTGGGCAGCGGGAAGTCAGGCAGGCGGGGCTTCGGCGGTAGAAGGGTAGTCAGACAGGCGAGGAACAGGAACCGGGAGGAGAGTCAGACAGGCAGGGGTCGGAGAGCAGGCAGGATAGTCAGACAGGCGGGGATCAGGAACCGGCAGGAGAGTCAGACAGGCAGGGGTCGGAGAGCAGGCAGGATAGTCAGACAGGCGGGGATCAGGAACCGGCAGGAGAGTCAGACAAGCGGAGGTTCAGCGGCGAGAGGTCGGGGTGACGGACGGAGCACTGGAGATGAAGGAAAAGGGATTACTGGAGGACAGGGGACGAGCAAGGTAATGCGAGTAGAGCCGATACTGACTGGGTAGTAGTAAGAGACGAACTGGCGCCGACTGGTCGGAGGTCCACGGCTGAAGTAGGGGATGGTGATCACTAATAGACGACAGGTGGGTAGGGAAGATGAGGACCAGCGGCGCCAAGCAACCACTAGATGGAGGTGTTGGACCGTGTGGCCGGGCGTGGCATGACAGTAAATACTTCTTCATTAGTTAACTACTTTAAGGGCACCGACAATCCAAAACCCCAGTGGAATCTAGATGGAAAAAGTCTGTAGTTCAAAACGTGAGCAGCTTTTACTTCTTCGCCACCTACAGAGTTTGTTAGGTAGGCCTACGATCAGAGGTTAAATTGGGCCGGGGCTGTCCGGGGCGGAGCCCCGGCACATAAGCGGCCGGGTCTGGAGTTCTGCGCAGCAGATCAGCTCCAGCCGATTTTGGCAGTCTGCCTAGTCCATCACGAGCAATGTTGTCCTACTCATTTACAACTTTTCCATTGCAAATCTATGTTGTTTTAAAACACAATTCTAAATAATGGAGTAGGGATAGGCTGGCCTAGACATCTGGAGCAAGTTTGAGAAGTAGGCATATTCGCGCACGAAACTTGCGCAGCAGCTCCTCCTCCCCCCAGATCAGACAACACAACGTCAAATCATTCTAACGGTCATCATCAGACGTAATTATCGTAGTAGACAGGTGAATGGCGAGGTAAGAGAAACTAAATTAAACCAAATAGGCTAATATCATTAGATATGGGCTTGCATTTTCATTAAGCAGGAAAAATTAACATAATGCCTGGCACACACATAAGAATAATCGGGCTGATATTTTGCCCCGATTTTCCCCCTTCCGAACACGGACAGACATCGCCCGATTATCTTAAGCTCTTAAGATTATTTTATAAGATTCTCTTGTAGTGTGTGTTGTGTTAAGAGTGAAATTCGGCCGACAATCAGCTCCGAAATCAGTCGGCGCCGACAATCGTAAATATTAAACATGTTCAATATTTACGATTGTCGGCGGAGAACGTTGTGGTGTCAAATCGTCTTGTGTGGGGGGGAAGCCGACAATCGGGAGTCCCCATTGACAAACCTTAATGTGTGTTGTGTGCTGTGTTTGGAATATCGCAGGACACCACACACAATACGATCAAAACTGTTAAATCACAGATTTTTTATCTTCATGTGTGGGGTCTCTCACAGATAAAAAATCGGTTGAGATTTATAAAATCTTTATGTGTGTGGCAGGCTTTAGAGACAGAGTAAGAGACAGAGAGCGCGCGCAACACAGCTACACATCAGGTTAGATTTAAAAGCCTGCGTTAACATGATGGTGACGTAGCCTATCGGCTAGCCTTTAAAGGTACAATCCCGGGCGGCTGGATTTACTGGACTAACGATTTATTTTTCGAATTGCACACACCTCCCCTCCATCCAATCAGGAATCACAAAAGCCACGCCCCCCCTGCTCGGCTCGTGCGCGTGCTTCATTGCAGTCGGAGACCGTTGCATATTAAGCAACATATAAAAAATGCTAATTTCTTTAATGTACTAATATAACGAATATCATGGATTTTTTTTTTTGCAACCTTAATTTTGGCTCTGCGTACTCTGCGTATGGGGAGCGGCGGCCCCTCCGGATCAGAGCCCCCCCACATAGAAAATCCCAATTTAACCACTGCCTACGATCATTCAAAAACACTGTTATTATAGGCATTTGACCGATGGAACCGGAGCCTCGGAGGCGGGACTTATTCATAGGTCTATTTTTATGTCCATCATTGACTGTACAATTCAGAATTAATGAGAGGAGAGCTGAGGAGGGCTGTGAATCAAATATCAAACTTCAGAAATGGCCATTCACAGGAGAGCCCGCCCTGCCTTGGTTTCCTCCCCCATAGTGCCAAAATAAGATTTGGGCGTGAGAGCAGAACATCATTCGCGAGAGGCTGTTTTGTGCAACCGAAGTTATTCCCCCCTCTCGCTTGCATCAAGGTAATGCTCTCGAGGAGCTGTTTTCCTTACTCGGGGAGCAGTGCTCTGAGTGCACGCGCGGGAAGAGATTATTTGCGCACTCGCAGTTAATATCTACCCGTGTGAAGTAATAAAATACGCCCGAATGCATGTTTTATCACATTAGTGCTTTATGGCACTAATGTGTCACCATATGAGAGGGCAAAATCTGTGCGCGTTCACGTGGGCGGCAACCGCTTCCTGGTCCAACAGCCGCGTTTGCAACCGCCTCCCCTCTGCCGCCCTTCCCTCATTGAAATGAATCAAGTTGCCGCGCGGCGGTGTGAAAGCAGCTTTACAGACTCTTTCTTACTCGAGTTGGGGCTTATGTCACTAGTAGAGATCACAGGCCTTAGGAAGGTCACCTCTTCTTTTGACAGGTTGCACTTATTGACGTTCAGGGTGGTTCTTGCCTCCTCGATCCCAAGCACCCCATGCGGATGAGCATCATGCTGCACTTGTGTTTGGCCCTAACCCGGAACATCATTCATGTGGCAGACAACACCCTCGAGCCCTGCCATGATCTCAGTCACCATTCTGTACAGAAAATGCTCTGAAAAAACAACTTGCTAAATATTTTAGCTCCAGCCAGCATTCCTAATGTTTCCTCCACTAACAAATGGCAGGGTGTATTTCTCTTGACACACTGAATCATTGAGGGAAGTAAGGTTGACAAATGCACCATGTACTGTACCACTCTTCTTGGGCACCACCATGATGCCGGCACACCAGTCCGTTGGCTCCTCGACTGCTGATCACCCTGAGGCTTCCTATGTGGCACAGTTTCTGCTTGACTTTGTCCATCAGGAGCAATTGAATCCTCCTGGGTGTCTTCAGCCGGAACGGTTGGGCGCCGCATATCACCTAGACACCAGCATATCTTTGGGTAGCTTGTCTTCAGCGCCTCCATTGTGATATGTCTAGGCGCGCCACCAGCTCCATCTTGCTGATAGCAGGCCTCCCCAGCAACGCAATGCGCAGGTGTCGAGTTACATAGATCTCCTCCATTACCTTTCTCTTCCCTCCTCAGCAACAACTCAGCGACACCCACAACATCCAGTGGACATCTCCCCTCGGTCCCGGTCCCACACACAGTGTGATCATTGAACATCAGCGTTGATGTTGATGATGACCATCCATGGGTCTCCTTTAGCAAGGAATGCATAGTCCTCCTCATCCTCCTCAACTTCATGCACAGTTCCAACCCGGTCTCACGAAAATATGTGACACTGTCACGTTATTTGAATTAGGGATGCAAACAATTAATCGATTATCGATTAATTGTCGATAAGAAATTACTAGATTAAAATAAATTAATTGCAATTAATTGCGTTTTGAACCCATAATTCCCCGCCAGTCCGCGTGAGGTCGCGCTTGACGCCAGACGTACTTGACGCAAACGCGGGAGCACAAGCGAAGCAGGGCTCTGACGACAACAGCGGCACACTGATAGGATGAAGAGGGCAAGACGGAGTGCAGTTTGGAGCCACTTTAAGTTGGAATGACTGAGAAGCACTAGGGATGTTTTTGTTTTGTTTTAGGCAGCCTATATTTTAAGTTAAAACTAGAGCTACGACAATCCAGTCTAATGTTATTGTGATATTGTCACATTTCCCAGTTTAAGGGGGATTATAAATGCTGCTAATAGTCCACATGTGACACTTTATTTACTTTTCTGAATTTATTTTATTATGCTGCTAAGAGACAGTGCACTAATTTATTTTCATGTTAAAGTAGCCTACATAGTATTGTATTCTTCTATTCAGGAATGTATTTTTTTATGCTGCTGCTATTAATGTTTCCAATGTCACACAAGAGAGATGAGTGTAATATTTTGATATTTTCTATTCAGAATATGTTTGATATTACATACAAAATGTTATTCCCTGCCCTCAAGTGAGCCCAGAATAAATCTTTGATGAAGGAATATGATTTGCATTTTTTTTTATCATAAGGAAGATAGCATTTTACGTTACATATTCAGTAGATAGAACCTATTCAGAGGGAAATTCAGGTTCTCAGAAAAATTGCCGCTTATCAATTAATCGATCATCGATCGATAAGATGAAACTATCGATTAATGAATTACTCGATAATTTGCATCCCTAATTTGAATCTATTGTTCGTGATCAGGGACACGTATTTTCAAAATTTTCGTGTCAAAAAGCACAATTTTCAAACTGTCATGGCATTGTCCGCTCGGACACTGGACTTGCGAGGCATCGACGTGGACTTTCATTCACATAGCCAAGAACAAGACAATATATGGCTAGGTACAATAAACATCAAGACATACCATTCGAAAAAGAACAAATGAAGCAGCTACCCTTGTTTCCTTCGCGGTTTGCCTACAGAGCAGCGCACCTGCATTTAATATATCCGTGAATTGTTACAATTTCTCAGAATCAAAGGCGAAAGTAGAAACGGGTGGCCAAAAGCTGTCGTATTGTTATCACGAGACTATTTTAAGTAGAAACGGGTGGCCAAAAGCTGTCATATTGTTAGTTATCACAGACAATTTTAAGTAGAAACGGGTGGCCAAAAGCTGTCATATTGTTAGTTATCACAGACAATGCCTCGCAAGTCCAGTGTCCGAGTGGACGTTGCCATGACAGTTTGGAAAATTGTGCTTCTTGACACGACAATTTTGAAAATACGTGTCCCTGATCACGAACAATAGATTAAAATAACGTGACAGTGTCACGTATTTTCGTGAGACCGGGTTGACAGTTCTGGAGGATTTGCATACCTTTTTTCCACATGAATGGCATGTTAAGTTATTAGCAGGGCATTCACCTTGTGGGCGGAACAAAGAACTGCCACATTTGTAACAGTGAACACCTTGTCCCTTTGTATATCTGGCACAGTGTGGCTGGCTTGATAGCTCCTGGCATGTTGAGGTTTATTCCTGGCACAGTTCTTCCTTCTGCTCTGAAAAACTGTCTACAAATGTATCTCGCTTTCCTCTGTCTTGGTGACCCTTCTCAGGTAAGATTATTGTCTTTTAACCTCCTCTGTCACAACTTATTGGTGTGATTAACACCATAGAGACTGAGTTAAAATCCCCAGGGTACGTTTTCTTTATTCTGTTTTTCTACTTGGGCCCAAGGTAATGTGATTTATGTGTTATGTATTTTTCTGTTGTGATCAAAAAGGTCAAAGGTTAAAGTTGAAGATTTTTACTGTTGAAGAATAACTTTTTAATAATAAGTCATCAAACTGAACTCACTGTGTCGTCTCATTAATCATCCATCCTGCTCTAGTAGTCGAACCTAGCAAAATTGTCCAGAATATGCCATGGTTATTGCCTTCACTAGGGTCAATTCACTGTGTAGCGGAATATGTTCAGACAGCTGCTTATCCCTCAGTCTAACAGCAAGCCCGTCTCTTATAAGCTAATATTGTGCTGTACCCCATAGCTATGATGTTCTGCCAGCCTGTGCAAATGGGTCTACTGGCTCACCTTCTAATTTAGCATGTTCATACTATTTTAGTTCACTACAAAAAATCTTGAAAGCCATTAGTCTAGCAATTTTAGCCCACGTAGAGTATCATCTGCATCCTCCCCCATACAATATATCAGTGTGTTGACCAAATTTTTTATCAGAGCTAGCATTTAGGCTACTTGCCAGACAAAATCTATCAAACCCCTTATCCATTTGGCCCACTCTTGTGGTTTCAAGTCGAGGGGCTCCTGTGGCTAAATGCTAAACGTAGCACTTGGCCCAGCGGCTCTCTGCACAATCATGGCTCCCGCATTATCCTCGTCCATCGACCACTCTCACATCGACCCTTTGCGCCATCCACAAGCTCCCAAGGACGTCCGACTTCATGTATCTTACAGAACTTCTGAATCACCGAGTGAGTCAGAATTTCTGTAAGATATGTGAAGTGGAAGTCTGTATTTTACTTGACAATTTATTCCTAACTCTTGCTATAACTCTGTAGCCTACTACTCTCCTCCGGCTCCACTCACCCCTGAACCGACGTCCGCCCCTGCCCCTGACATCATCGTATGTCGCCTGTAGTCCACACACACAAGCGCGCGCGCGCGCACACCACACACACACACACACACACACACACACACACACACACACACACACACACACACACACACACACACACACACACACACACACACACACACACACAGTGATAACACCAGAGGCAATATGAAAAAGGACAGTTCAGTGGGCAAGACTCCCAGTAGTTCAGGATTTCGTGCCTTTCGTGCCTTTACGAGGGGGCTAGCGAGTGACGTCGTAAACCTCTGTATTACGGCAGCAGCTTTCGTCCCCCTGGGCTGCAAAAAAAGTGCATTCGTAGAGGCCCCAGGCCTCGCCGCTGAGCATTGGTGGATTGCAGAAGCACTGCTCCTGGGGGCTAAATGTATTCTCTTTTTTTGCATAGGTTTTATTTCCTTTCCTATGGATATGACACAGAAGTGGAATGCTTAGGAAAGGAGCCTCGATGCTTCCTTTAACCCTCCTTTAGCATAGATTACTCCTGAGCAACCTTTGCGAAAGGAAAGGAGATAGTGGTTTCCCATTATCCTTTACGGCGGCAATATTTAAAGCAACATGCCACCGACGAAGTTTAACGACTCTACGCGAAGACGCATGAGAGACGCGGTAAAGCAGACGAATAGAAGAGAAGAAAATACAATTGATAATAGCCTAATGGATACCAATTCCAGAAACATAATTATTTGAAAATAAATGAATTCAATTATTGCTGGTTAGTATAAGCACATAAAATACTCCATAAGAAAAGAAAATGCCAACTTCGCATTTAAGAAAGACTATTGGGGGCAGTGAATTTCAACATCAACATAAGTTTAGCCTCTTTTTTTCACATGTGAATTGGAATTCCAGTGGTCTAAAATATTTCCCTTTCGCCAAGACCGACCCTAGTGATTCTCGCTGTTGGCGATAACCTGATTGAGAAATTTTACGACAAGAACGCATGGCTCAAAGAGCGCTTGTTGTAGTCAATCTTCGGAAAATTGTAGTTTCAAACTAGAGACGCTAGAGGGCGACAATACCCGCTGTCGCGCAATAACGTCGGTTAGGAAAAGTGGAGTCGAATTCATTTTAAACAGTGCTTGTCTTTTCCTAAGTTCGAAAGGAAGCACATTTTCATCTCTCCTTGACCCGATGACGTGTTTCACAAAGGTTAAGGAAAGGTTGGGAGATTTGACTATTTGTAGCGGCGCCTGGTCTGGTCGAGTGGCGAAGTCACGGCCCTTCCGGTAGATCCCATGGGACTATATGAGATCGAAAAATATGAATGGGTCTCAAATGGAGAGAAAGTAATTATTTTCTGGTCCCAGTCTTTATATGCCCTGGATTACACATATGCTGTTTGTGGATTTAAATGATCATTTTTCATGCAAAGAAAACTAAAAAAAAATCGCGAAAAAGTTTGTTTTGTGTGAGGCCACTTTGTGGACTACAGCTTGTCGCTGCTCTCGACCCGAATGAGTACGTCGCCACCCGCACTTTAAACTCCGTAAAAGACATGGTGATCTCTCTGCTCCACTTCACTGCTTTTTTCCAAGGGAAGGATAAAAGCATCGAAAGAGGTGAAAACCATTACAAGTCGGGGCATGTGGAGAGTTTTAGTTATGCGGCTCCGGGCTGCCGATGGGAGATTGTCGATCTTTTCCACGCCAGTCGCAGGGAGCGTGACGTCACATACGAGCCGTGTAGTCTTTCTTTTCTTGTGTTTTCTCTACAGTCTTTAACTGAACAATTGCGAAATAAACTGTCAAACTCTTCACATTAAAAATTAGCATTTAAATCCACAAACAACATATGTGTAATCCAGTGCATATAAAGACTGGGACCAGAAAATAATTTCTTTCTCTCCATTTGAAACCCATTCATATTTTTCGATCTCATAGGTCCTATGGGCTCTACCTATAGGCGTGACTTCGCCACTCTGGGCTTTACGGTAAAAGAAAACCAACATGGGTCAAGTGGAGGGATGGACAAAACAATGGGGATTTAAACTGTCTGTGGCAAAAAACTCAGGTGATCTGTTTTTGTAGACCATATAAAATTACACCCATATCAATAAAACTGTATGAACAACCCCTCGAACAAGTTCCTAAGGGAAATATATGTAGCAGAAAGAATCTAGTTTTGTTTGTTTGTTTTGTTTTATTTTATTATTTTATTTATTTATTTATTCCTTTTTATTTGCTGCAATATCTCTCGTTCACACTCCAGTCCAGTTGGTAGCGGTAATGCACCTACAAGTTGGTTTGCCAACCGCCAATAAACCCTAAAGAAGAAGAACAAGAAAACCAACATGTCAGCCTCCTTGTGTTTCACGAGTGTTTTCTAGCGTTAGTAGGAACATTCTGGTGTGTTGTGTGTTCATCTGTCTGGTTAGCTATAAGGCGGAGCCGACTGGTACACATTATATATAATACATTAACAGCACATCGATTTGTTAAACTCAATCTTAAAGGATAAGCTAAAAGGTAAGTTACTAGACAAGGCGTTTGTACAGTAGCGTCCTGGAGCACGTATGTTAACAGGATCAAATGATGGATACTTAGATGTGTGTAATTATTCAAAAACATGTTCATATTCGAAGAGGAAAATATTTGGTTTCAGATTGTTTTTGCTTGAAATTTTAGGAACCTGTTCATACTCGGATCGTCGTACATGCTGACTGTTATTTATCGCGCATTTCACAACTTCGTCTCACTTTTTACAGCAATGGCTGAAGGCGGGGACAACCGAAGACATCCCCACAACCTCCAAGGGGTTTTGCGGTTGGCTGTGGAGGCCGGCGCTGCGGGCGACGGACAAGCACCTAGCGTCCCCATGTCAGAGGAGGTAAATAGAAACCACTCAGATGTTTGAATAGGCTGTGTGATCAAATTGCCATTGTTTGAGTGCATCACTTTATTCGATACATTGTTAGGCCTGATCGTTGCAATGGTTCCCTGTATAGGAAATGTTTGATCATTTCCTCTGGACTCATTTGGACATCTGCACTTTACCTGGACGCTTGGTTGTATGGTATAATCTATACAATCAAGCATGTATAGTTTCGAAATTGTACCATATACTGCCATCATGTATTTTTTTCTACTACACCCAATGTTTAGACATTTTTTTCATCTTTTTTAATTCCTCTTACTGTCCTGTACTTTCTGCTTCTCCCACACACACACACACACACACACACACACACACACACACACACACACACACACACACACACACACACACACACACACACACACACACACACACACACACACACACACACACACAGAGGAAGGAATGGTTGAGGGGGGCGCTGGCTGAGATTTCCAAAGGACAGCTGAATGAAGCGGAGCAGATGAAGCACTGCCTGGCTGTCCTGCAGAAAGACGGAATGAACACGAAGGAGTGCGAGGGAGAGGAGGGGCAGAGGGATGAGGAGGAAGAGGACGAGAGGGAGACGGCCCTTGAGATTCTCTCTGAGTTTTGTGAGAATCTAGACAATGCCAGAGGTGAGTCAAAGAGAGACCACCGACATGCCTTTTCACAGATGGTTGGAGATGGGGACCAGATAAGCTTTGTTGAAGAGTAACCAAATAATAAATTGAGCCTCAGCCTATCAGCAACAATTTTTCATAGTTTGTATAGAGAGTTTGATAACCAAATTTGGTTATTAGGTTTGATATTTAGACGGGTTCTATAGGTGTTCACTTAAGTATCTCTAGGTTTAATTCTGGGGATTTTTAGATAAGACAAACATTAAACACAGCATACATTAAAGCTAGGGACGGCAATTCATTTTAAAGGTCCCATGGCATGAAAATTTTGACTTTATGAGGTTTTCTAACATTAATATGAGTTCCCCTAGCCTGTCTAGCTAGAAATGGCGTAAGGTGCAATACGTGCACTAGGTATTCTGCTCCGCCTTTGAAAAATGAAAGCTCAGACTCTCCGATTTCGAATTTGGCCCCATATGTCGTCATAAGGGGCCAAGATACCTCCCCTTTCTCTGCCTTGCCTACCCAGAGAATTTGGCGTGTGTGTGTGTGTGTGTGTGTGTGTGTGTGTGTGTGTGTGTGTGTGTGTGTGTGTGTGTGTGTGTGTGTGTGTGTGTGTGTGTGTGTGTGTGTGTGTGTGTGTGTGTGTGTGTGTGTGTGTTGACACACACTGTAACACAAGTGTTGTACACTTCTTTGTTATTTGGATGTCTGACGTCTCTGGTATTTCCACAACGAGACTCGTAGTGGGGGTTATCTCAGCCATGATTGAGAAGGAATTGGGGTAAAGGAACTTTGGCTTTGACTCCCTGAAGTACATGAACCGCGACAATCTGAGAGAAAGGGATGGTTGCCTGCGATCGTCTCCCGCCGTAGCCCCGTCGCCCGCTGCGCGCTGCCGAGAGGCACCACCATCGCTGCTGAGGTGGTGGTGCCTCGGCAGCGGGGCTCCGGCGGGAGACAATCGCGGGCAACAATCCCTTTCTCCTCCATGTCGCGGTTCAGTCTATTTCAGATTGATGTGGAAGTGTAAGGACCAGAGACGTTGGAGAACCCGACGCAGTCCTTTGAGATTCATAATATCGCCTGTAGGCGCACACAGCTTTTGGCCATGATGATATATATTATATGATATAGATATCTATGCATAATATGATATTATTTAGATATAGAGCGCCATGCGATACATCCATTGTAAACAGCGCATGGTACCGTGGCCGCAAGCTGCTCAGGGCCACACTCCCATCTCTGCTCCTCATTTGCGTTAAAGCTACAGACCGAACGGCGCGTTTGAGGAAAGCTCAATGTGCGACTGGCTAGTAGTGGCTGTAATTGGGACCTTTTAAAAGTATTTTTTCTAATTTTTGTTTTACATCCCAACAGCCATCAATAAATCAAACGCTCTGCCAAAAGAACAAAAAAATTTGCCTCTCGGCTACCAGCGCACACTCTACTTGTGTACTCATTGTCCATTACTTCCACAAGGCTAGGCAGACCTATTGCTAAAGCTAGCAAACTATTCATGTGTTTTTGGGGACTGGCTTTGAAGGGAGGCCTGAAGGGAGGGGTTGGACACTTTCAAACTCTAGCTTAAGCATCTAGCACAAGGGTATTGGTTACTCCAATACCCTTGAGAACCAAATTTTACAACAGAACAGTGACATCCATGGGTAAGGATGCCTAACCACGTACCTGCTCCTTGATGACATGTATTTGAATGAGCTTTTAATGCATATTGGATAAAAGCTGAATCGCTAAAAAATAATAACTAAAGTGCACATGTTGGTCCTGCCTGATCCTACTCCTTATGTCATGTGTTTCACAGACCTCATGGTCCTAGGGGGCCTTCAACTGTGCGTCTCCCACTGTGTGGGTCATGTGCAGAGCGGTGTGAGGTGGCGTGCTGCCCAGCTGCTCGCGACCTGCGCCCAGAACATGCCGGAAGTTCAGTTGCACCTGCTCGCCATCGATGCCCTCCCGAAGCTCCTTCGGCTGACCGACTCAGACCCCCATCCCACAGTCCGAGTAAAAGCCCTCTACGCCGTTTCATGTAAGATCAGAGACCCTGTTGCTGCCATTCATCACTATTTGTAGCCTTCTTTAGTACTTACAGCGCCGCCCCCCCCAACCCCCACACCAGGTCTGGTCAGAGAGCAGGAGGCGGGTCTCCGGGCGTTTGTCTCTCAGGACGGCTTCTCTGTGCTGATGCGAGGCATGCAGTCTGAAGACGAGAGGCTGAGGACCAAGTCTGCCTTCCTGCTGCTCAACCTGCTGTCAGCCCACCCGGAACAGAAAGGTAGGGGCCGACATGCTCGAGGGGACCCTCCTCAGGTTTGACACTGGGACACCAACCTAGCACTCCTAACTAGAAAGACTGACTGTGGACGTTTAACGTTGTAGAATTACTCAAAGGCCTAGCATAAGCAGTGTCAAGGATTTTGATAAATATTTACAATTAGTTTCCCTAGCCCTGTTGTGATATTTTAGAAAAATTGGGTAAAACAGCAAGTGGCAGGTAAAGTAGTGGATAGGGTGTTTCCGAATTTGGTCGTGGATGTTACTAAAGCTCCCTCCTGCTCTCCTATAGGTACAGTTCTGTCCATGGGCATGGCTGAACAGCTGGTGTCAGTGCTACGGTCGCCGCATTCCTCTTTCCACGAACACGTGCTTGGAGCCCTCTGCTGGTGAGAAACGCACTTCGTACAAAGTATCCATCTCACTCCGAATGCTCGCGGGTGGCCCCGCCCTTTCTTCCGGCGAGTTGAGTACGCCCCGCACAAGGATCTGGAGAAGAGCAATACATTCCTTTCTGCTTCCGATGCGTTTTTGCGGGAGCCAAACACCGAGCTGGCTTTCCCCCTTGGCGCGCTATTGGACCAATCGGATCTGTATGTAGAAACAAGTAATCCTGCCTACCAGAATGGCATGGTATTAAGACTACCATTGTTAGGGGTTGGATTGCTAACAATGTTTGGATCTGGGTGCATCTGTATGGGTAGTGTAAGACCACCCCACCTGCATAAGCGTCCACCAAATGGAATGTGTTTATCTGAGGGGTGTTGAATAATACTGCTCCTTTATGTGTCCAGTCTGGTGGAGGACTGTCCCCAGGGGTTGAAAGACTGCAGGAGCTCCTCTCTGGGTCTGGATGAGCTACTCAAGCACAGGGCCAGAGACCTCCAAGGAAGAGAAGAGTGCCAGGTACACCTTAACTACCGGGCAACCTCTGTCAAATAATTTTTTTTTGTTGATTTATTGAGCAGACTTTCAGTGACAATAAGGATGCACGTTAAGGGAAGTATGCATTGCGGATATAACCACGTGCCTTTCATCTGGGAGTCGAACATACCCGAAACACCTGAATAACTTGTAGTGTACAATATCCTAAATCACTCTTTACCTTTTAGAAATCGTCTGTGGATAGGGCTGCAATTCGGGGAAAAAAAAAAGTTGGATTTCTGTAGGTGATGATGTGGACCCACATAACGATGAGTACGTTTGAAATGAGTCAATAGTGTGTCTCTAGTGCCTATCTTTTCCTTTGGCTACAGGAAGAACTTGATTTCTGCAAGCAATTACGGGCCACATGTTTCCAAGGGCAACAGACTGACGACAATGGAATGGATCGCTGAACCCTCGGTGGCTTGTTGGTCCGGTCGCAGAGTTTCAACGTCCGCAAAGATGACAGAGACTCATTCAGGTTTTCCTCCACTGTGGATGCCTTTATGGACTGCTAATGAGGGTGGCCTGTGTCTTTGACACATGTATAAACCAATTGAGCTTGTGCGAAGTTTGGCCCTTTGCTTTGAGTCAAATGTCTGTTGATCTAGAATCAGACATTTAAAGTAACTTCTTCTTTCCAGTTTCTTGATATTTTGTTATATTTTCCCTATGTTCGGTTCGTGTCAACATATTTGTTAATCAAAATGACCACTTGAGTCACTCATAACATGATATCAGATAACAAGTTAACGCAACGAGTTAAGTTTACAAATGACTAGTTATGTTTATGTTTAAATAAACAAGTACCCTTTTATGCGAACCCATAACCCATAAAATGCTGTCTCATTCAATTGACATTAGTTAAATATCCATTCTAAAATATAGTTTTTAATCTAAAAGGAAGCTTCGATAAGTGTTTTGACTTCTATTGCACCTTTCAATTCCCCGCTTGATCACCAGCCTATAAACGCGAAATGCTTGAGTTTGACCACCGCACCCATTTGAAGTACCGAGGATCTATTTGGACATGAAGCTTTACGTCCAACTCTTCATCCTACTCCTCTTCCGCCGCATTGCCCGACCCCAACACTTCTCCAATGGTGAAGTAATATCTCTGCAGCATATTACGTCACCAGTGGTTTGATTGCCTTAGAACACTTGTAGCGTCAGCACACTGTGGGAGAGCAGTGCTACGGAATATTTTCGCAACCTAGCGAGTTGTGACTGCTAGGTTTGCCAGGTAGACGGCCACGCCAAATCCCAGAGCACAACAGCAAATCTCAAAACGACAGCATTGTAGAGACTCAAATGGGAAAAGGTAGGTACATCTTTTTTTATTTTGTTTCCGGTTTGAGTCTCTAATGGTGTGTTTTGCTGGTCTGTTTCCTGATTTGCTGTTTGGCACTTCAGGGCCACTGTATACAAGTCCAATCAACCTGAGTCAACAAACCCCCTAAATGGGCTGCTTGCAATTGGGCAAGATTCAACTTTATAGCTAATCTACCGGTCGGGAGAAACGGAAAGCAGTGCACGTTTCCATATATAGCCCGAAGTATTTTTAGTTTGTGCCTTTGTTTCCACAACAATGTGAATGGCATGACATAGCTATATTAATTTCAATTTAATTAAATTGAAAACAGGCATACACATCCAAACTGTATTGCCAGTCTGAGGCACGTTATATGTGTTGAGAAAAACACCTGTAACTCAACAGTGCAACATACAATGCAACACATTTTTATTCATTGTAACATTTTACATTTTTTTAGTACTAGACTGTCTGGATGGTCTCAGGTGGCTAATGATAGAGGGAGATGGCAAGATACTCAGAGTGATTGAAAGATTAATAGGGTAAATTATTGGAACTTCAATCACTGATTTTCCTCATCAAACACAGACGCACTTAATGAGGAGATTATAACATGGAATGTTGAAAGTAGTCTCCATAGAGGCCGTGTTTGTTGTTTAGTGCTCATCTCAATCATTTCCGTCTTCTCAAGGTCAACTCCTGACTATCTAATAGGAAAGCAGCTCTTTAACCTTTAAATCTGGCCCCAAGGTCAAGTATTTTGCTGTTCCTCTCAACTTGATTGTTTCCTCCACTAGAGATCTGTCTGTCTTACCAGTGGGGTATTCCACAAAGCCAGTTTTATCACATAACCGGGTAAGTTAACCCGGGGTTTGAGATAACCCTAGATTTTCCGGTCCAAAATGAACACGGTATGTTAGTTACTAAGAAACATATGCTCTGAATCAAACCTGGTCGGAGCAGGTTTTGCGCAGGTTAAGTTTGAAACATAACCCGGTTTTGGGTATTTAAACCCGGGTTCACCACAGATTTCATGTGCTCACAATGACATGCCCTTTTGATGAGAGGCCTGTTGATATCGGAGCGCAAATTATCCGTGCATCTTGGCATATCGGATGACTTTTGCTGGAGAGATATAGATTCTCGCGCAAATCTTTAATATATTTAAATAGCCTTCTCCAGCCTTACATAGCCGACACTACCAATCGAGGACCTCCGTTTTTTGCTAATGGTTGTTTTATCTATAATGTTGGAGATGCTGAGCACATCTCAGTCCTTTCAGATGACCCATCCACGTCCTGACCAAGATTTTTATCGGCCTCCTATCATACAAAGAGCAATATTGGCTGAGTACTATGCCTTACAGACGCTTACAGAAAGTATAAAATAGTCCTAACGGACTTACATCCACTGGAGAATGTTCGATCGTAGCCAGCGGCTTCATTACAAGCACTAATCCCTCTTGATCTGTGAAGTTGATGAATTGTCACTTTTAGGTTTTCTACCCAGTTACCAAAAAAAAACATTTGGAACATATGCGCTGTGGCACGCACACGGTTTGCATGTGTTACTTCGAAGGCAAACAAAATCTGAAATACAAGAAAACACAAAAACCTACATTAAACCAGTACCCTCACATGGCCCCTGACTCTGAGGAGGTAGGCCTACCTCCAGGTACCCCCTCCATGCCAGGGCGCCCTGAATTTATGTCTATTAACAGCCCCTCCATCGGGGTCAAGACAATTTGAGGGCCAGATCCAGTCTGCCGACTGTCTGCCTTTTCACGATTGGCTTAAAAAAAGGGCTTATTTAAATGTATACCAATATGATGGTGGGAAAAGCTTACCAGTTTGTATGTTTTTATACTTCATTTTTACTTGATCCGCTGGCCGCCTAGGAGCCATCGGAGTACATATTTTTTTAGAAGAAAAGGGTGATGTGGTAGGAACGTTACGAATGCTTAACTGGGATATTTATAGATTCATGGCTCAAATATTAAGGATCATGCTTTTGACGTGTAACTAACGCATTTACACAGTCAGCGATCCGCTGCCAGGCTTTTGTTCTCCGGGTTGCAGAGGCTTTAGCGTTCCCGTTCTTGTTATAATGTCCTTCTCCTCGTCATAGCTCTCCAGGAGAACCTGGAGTTTCATTTCACTGAAGTAAGCGGCCCGTTTCGCCATTTCAATCAGGGTTTCCATGATCCATACATCACGTCTTTATAGGTTTGGCGTGGACGCGCACAACCCTGTGTTAACCAACCCCGAGTTGATTGAACTAATGCATAACCCATGTGTTGGAACCGACAGCTCTGGTTTAGTTGGCACAGGGTCAATCAACCTAGAGTTCAGCGTTAACTCAGTTTGTTAAACCTCCGTTCGTGGAATACCCCACTGGAATCGTGAAGAGGCTTCCTGGTTTCCCTTTATAATATGTACGCACTTTGACCAACAATGACACATTAGATCAAGGGCAATATGGAGGATATCTTTGCAGATTGAAAAGTTAATATTTAAGTGAGGTCATACATTCCAACTAAAGCACATTATCCCAAGTAGTTGAATTTATTATCTTTCTTTACATTCAGGCACTGTAAACTTTTCTTAAAGTTTTGTTGACAGATCCAGTGTCAATACAAATTAATCTAGAATAAGTTTACTATTGTTTAAAGTCGCAGTTGACGTCATGGCAATCCAATTACATTAAAGGATTTAAAAGGCCAATGTGGTGTTTTTTACATAAAACGACAGAATGTGTAAAAAAAACAACTTGTGATGGGCTGGCCTAGATTTCCTCACTTGGAAACATGGGCCGATCAAAAAGGCACAATGGGTCAGTGATTTAAAATATATATAGACCTACAGTATTTTCGACATCTCTAGTAAGGACAGGATAAACTCAGAAATTAATAAGGGAATCAACCATTCCTTTTCTAGTCTTTAGATTTGTGATCCACTTTTCCCTGATGACGTGGTTTGAGCCACAACCATACAAAGGTGAATATCCGGGCCTGGTCTTAAACACCAAACTAAGACCTCTTCCATTTTGAAAAGTCATCCTGGTCTTCCACCGCCAACACGTCACCCATGGCGATCAGCATCTGTGCCAGGTAATACGTAACCATGACGACCGCGTGGCCGTGTTCCATCGCCGAGCACACCTTAAACATCTGTAGCGCCAGCACGCTGTCGGAGACCAGGAAAGACAAACTCCCTAATATGGTCACAACCTTGCTGGTTCTGAGCGCTAGGTTTGCCATGAGGGTGAGCAAACCCACGTAGACGCCAACGCCGGGGGTTAGGAGTACCGAGTCGGGGGCTTTTTGTAGGAACGGGTAGATGTAGACGTAGAAGGCAGCTCCCAGACCAAACATGACGATGTAGAGGAGGACGCTTAGTGAGGAAGAGCGGCTACGCGGCACATAGCGGGCGGTGAGGAAGGCCAGTGAGAACAGAAGATGTGCCGCGGCGAATGCACCCATCCCTGAAACAAACGGACAGAGGACATGTTATGACCAAATCTATGTGTCTATTTGGCCTTACTAACCCAATTAAACCCAAAATAAAATAAAATGTCTGCTTCGAGAACTTGCAGGAGCAGGAATATAGGTTAATTGAATCGGCTTAGCCTACATTTAATCTGTAATTTAAAAAGAAAAACAATAATCCAACAAAACAATATATTTTGTAATATTCCAGCTACAGGTTATAATGTATGATAAATGATCTGCCATATCAGGGTTGTCCTAAATTTTATTAAATTAAAGATGCATGTCCATGTCCAAAATTACATTCTTCAGTCTTTCTTTGAAATCTTAGAATAACTTTATGCACTATTTATAATACTCTATTATTGATTCCACTGTTACTTTAGATCCAAAAGTTATACTTTGATAAAGCAGAACTTCTGGGGGAGATAGCACAGATCCTGGGCCAGAAAACAATAAGTGCAAGGATAAACAAAAGACAGCAGTTTAAAACTGCTGGCTTAGTTTAGCCCATGACGCGCTTACAGATCCCTATACCTACAAAGAGAAACACTCGGTTCACCCAGATCAGAGCTCGTCTCCCACAAGACTTACTCAATATTAATTTAATGTCCGATTTGTGAGACATAGCTTTTACCTATTAACCAAACCTATTCCTCTATTCAGTCTTTTGTCATTATCATCTCGATCATCTCGATTGTCCTTGTCCATATTTGTCAACTCAACAGGGTGAATGTCTCATCAAAAAAAGACAAAAGCAATCCCTCCAATCATTGGACCTGGTAGGTCATCTTCCTCCTCACAATGCCTCTACAGCCACCGTTCATCTCCACCATCGATGTTTGGTCTCCTGGCCTCGTGAGGCCTTCTCGGACCGCCGGGTCACACGAGACTCCTCTCGGCGGACAAGTCTGACCTCGAGCCATAAAGCTCCTCCAAATAATTGCAAAATCAAAGGACCAATTAGTGCTCTGGGGGGGGGGGGGGGATTTCAGGTCATGATGAGGCAAGGAGCATGGCGGTTTGCCGTTTTAAAATAACACAACCCCCCCCCCCCCCCCGAGAAAATGTAAAAGAATCGATTGGAAAAATGTAATTTTTTAATTGCTGCTCGGCCATGGCCAAATCTAAATCATTGTGGGTCGACGATTTGAATATCTGGATGTGCCTGACGATGGCTGATGATCTCCACGCGCCGGCCCCACTTGCTCACCGTGGATGAAGAGCTCTGGCCACACCAGGCAGCAGTCTCCCACGGCCGACAGCACGCAGGCCCCCAGCCACGCCTACCAGGCTCCTCCACCCGTTCCAGCCAAGCACCATTGCAGCTAATAGGAGCACGGGCGCCGCTTTGAACCCCGCAATGATGATGGAGGGGGGGGAGGAGTCATGGGCCCACAGGAAGAGGTAGGCGGCTGACGCCAAGAAGAACGGCGAGAGCGATAGCAACAGAGCGCAGGACTGGAGAGGAGGTAGCAAGGTAGAGAAAGAGGGGGTTAAGAGTTATACGGACAGCATGAATGACTTGCACCGTGGTTTGTGGTGTTCAGGAGATGGAATTATGTGTGAAAATGTTTTGATGATAAAAGTGTAATTTTGAAAGTAAGAGTGCCTCATCTTGCAGTCATCGGTGCACAAAATACATCTTAATGTACGCTTATGGTTATCTGTAAGGCTGAGGAGGGCCGAAAGTTGTCTCACCATGTTTCGCCGCTGCCTCCGGTCGTAGGCGTGGGTCTCCAGGATGTCCATCTTCTCAAGCTGCTATTTAATGTCTAACCTGGCCCCCACCGTCGTCGTGCTACGGTCTTGTTACGATGATGACCACTGTGCTGAACCTAAACTCATCAGTAATACGTTCTCGTTGTCGGACTGCAGTCCCTCTCTATCCCTCCTCTCTCCCTCCTGCCTTCTGATAGAGTTGTGGACTTCGGACAGACACATCCGCTGAGCGGGGCTATGGATCCTCTCTAGGCTCCCTAGGTCCTTTCACGTCCCAATCTGTGCACTTTGACCACTGCAGCTGTGACATCACTGCAACCAAGACCGAAGTTTACCTGAGCAGATAGCAAATTAATTGTGTGTGTGTGTGTGTGTGTGTGTGTGTGTGTGTGTGTGTGTGGGGGGGGGGGGGGTTGATGTGAACACTTGTCTTCGCTGTGTCGGATTCCTCCTCCAAAGCCTTGCAGGTCACAAAGGCAATAGGCCTGTATGTCAGTTCTTTCTTGATGGCACAATATACACACAAGCACAAGAGGTCCACATGCATTCCTAATTCTAATTGGAATACACTGGAACAGAGCTGTAACAATGTTGCAATGGATCAGGTTTGTTTACCTAATGTTTCCTTAGTTGAACTTTGAACGGCGCACACCCACTTCTCTGAGGGCTGGGGTCATTAGTTGTTCAGAGGTGGATAGAGAAGTTGAGAGAGACGACGCTTCGATCTGCCAAATCTACCTGTGAGTGAAGCCATAAATGAGCGATATAGAAGGTTGTGTCTTGAACATCGTGCGACTTAATGACACGAAGTGAAGGTTAAAGTTTAAAGATCAAAGGACTTGCACATTGAGGCTGATACGAATGCGAGTATTGTGGTAAACAATTGGGTGATTAGTAGCTAGCTGGCGAATTGTATGTTTACGTAGCTGTGTTAGCGTTTGCGTTTGCATTTAGCACTCTTCAAAACAGAAAATAGCACGTCGATTAGGGTGCACTTAGCTAGTGGATGCCTTGACTACGCGCTAAAACCGGACTACAAGTATCAGCTAGCCTGTATCTTAAATGTTTCCTGACAAAAAACTAAAAGCACTATTTTTTTTTTTGTGCTTTTTCAAAAGAAAATAGATTCACAACATTCATATGTTGATATTGAGTGTTACGGTTGTCAACATTCTGTTCTCTGATTGGCCTGTTTTCCTTTCTTTTTTTGTTAAGTGAAGGGCATGGCTACCCGCTCTTCTACCTTGAGGATAGGAGTGGTTGGATATGGACATTTAGGTTTGCACACACACCTCCATGACCTACCCTGTCCCTCCTTTCACTACGTTATCCAGTTCATGCATTGCATCAAATTAATCAAATTATTTGCGTGTGTGTGTGTGTGTGTGTGTGTGTGTTTTGCAGGGCAGTACTTAGTGGAGAGGATCATAAAAGATGGAGCTGGCCTGGGTCTCACTCTGGCGTTTGCTTGGAATAGAAACCCTCACAAGCTAAAGGGTTTAGTCCCTGACCACCTAATACTTGAAGACCTATCTGCTTTTAAAACCAGGTATAGCCACACACATCCACTCACCAAATAAATAATAATGCAAAAATGCCTTTACAACATACAAATGTCATTCAACTTCTCATAGCATTCAAACAAAAAAGGCATAAGAATGGAAACGGCGACACTTTGGCGTATGCGATGTGTAACAGGTGTGCTTTTACAGGGAATGCGAGGTGATCGTAGAGGTGTGCCATCCTCAGATCGTCAAGGACTTTGGTGTTCAGTTTCTCTCTCATGCACACTTCCTGGTGAGTTTTGCCCCACTTCTAGTTGGAATGAATCAATATCTATCTTCTTGGCATGTTGAAATTACATTTACATTGAGACATTTGGAAGACTTTTGTCCAAAATGACTGAGGAACTTCAAACATCCAGGAGACACTATAGATTGTACGGAGTGCACAGTAGGTGTAGGAACCATCATTTAATAGAACAAGCAATCCAACTACAGTGTCAGTGCAGTTGACGAAACAGGATTTTGTATTTTGCAGATTTTGTCAGTGGGAGTTTCAATAACCTAACTTACTTATCCTATCAGGCATCACCCGAGCCTCTGGACAACCCCAGGATTTATTTTGGGAAATAAAAAAATGGCAAATTGTTTGCCATTTAGGTTAACCCTTACTAGGAATTTCTCTTGGTAGGCTGATGCAAAGACTAAAAAATAAATAAATATCTAACTGCTATTCGAAATACAACATTTTTAATTACTTAATCATTTCTTTCTATTAGGTCGGCTCTCCCTCGGCCCTCTGTGACCCCGAGCTGAACCAGCAACTCCGGCAGGCGGCCAGTCTTCACGGCAACACGCTCTACGTTCCCAGTGGTGCATTGTGGGGAGGCCAGGACATCCAGAGGCTTAACGACAGCGGGGCACTCACAGTAATGACAAACTTTTACCCAAAGCAACCTAGAGTCAATTCAGATACTATGTAATAAGGGTTAGGTAGGAGGTTAAGACACACAGACTGCAGACATTGGGGATACTAAACCCTAACCACTGGACTATTCTCCTCCACCTATGCACATGATTCCACAGGGTGTGTTCGTAAGGATGTCCAAACACCCCTCCTGCTTCAGGCTCACAGAGGACACGCTCTCTGATTGGACTGAGGGCGAGGGGAGGCGGGTCTTATTCAGGGGCTCTGTGGCTGAGCTGTGCCCATTGGCCCCCAACAACGTGAACACCATGGCAGCGGTGGCTGTGGCAGCAGGAACCCTGGGCTTTTCTGGGGTTATTGGGGAGATTGTGTCTGATACAGCGTGAGTCTTCCCCTACACCAAACTATAATTATGAAACACAGAACACAGAACTCTGTTCACAAACTGCCACTGCAGAGCGGTGTTGTTGTTTTTTGTACTAAAGGCCTGGCCTGTGAAAGGATGCAGTGTCCTACTAAAAACGCTTAAAAATTGGTTTTCAAAGTAAACTTTCAGTAAATTGCAGTAGCACAACTGAATAGTGCGCAAAGATATGAAATGTTATTCATTAGTTGGTCTTTTCAATGTTATGATGAGAATATCAGTATACCGAGCTAGGGAACAACTGTATTATTTATTTCATGAATAAATCGTATTTATTTTATTAATGCAATTCCATTAATTCCTCAAGTGGCTTTTAATGACTATACAAAAATATTGAGCTGGATTAGAAGAAATGACGTTCTCATCAGCAGTTGACATCGCCCCTACTATCCACACCATGTGCTATTTCCATTAGGCAAAATAAAAAGATTTCTGTAAAATAAAAAACGATTTGAAATAATAAAGTAGGATTCCAAAGTCCTAACCTCCCCCCTCTCTGGGGGTGTGTGGGCCAGGCTGAGAGACTACCACGTGGTGGAGGTGGAGGTGAGTGGAGCCCATGGCTTCTCGGTCCACACGGTGAGGAGGAACCCTGCCCAGCTGGGAGCCGTGACCGGCAGCGCCACCTACAGCTCTTTCTGGCACAGTCTACTGGGTGAGTTGAACGCGCTGGGGACCCTGCTCTTATCAGCAGCGGTCAGCGATGGTTTCACGGCCGCTTCTTGTTCTTATGGCTGTCGATGATTGACCGTTGAGGGAATTAGATGAGGTACAGAACAGTAGAAAAAATAGTCTAGACAATTTGGAGAAACAGGCCAGAGTAAGCTAGAATTTGTGTCCTACTGAAAAAATCCCATCCCTCTCTATTTCATCAAGACCCAAATAAATGATTGGAGGGCCTCATTGCAGGCCTGAAACAGCCAGAGATACCATTTGGCTTTTTTCTGCCAGGGCAAATGATTTATTGACTGCTTAGAGGGTGTAAAGAGAATTTCAACAAACAACATTAAATCCTTCTTAAATGTATTCCTACACTAGCTTTAAGAATCAAAACTAATAAAGTAAATCCAATGTCAGTCTACTGCTTAGCTGCACATTAAGATGGGATATGGGTGCAGGGAAAAAACACAGACCCATTCACCCATAATATTAGTCAAATGAACATTTCTGCATTATATGTTGGGAATGAGTCTTTGAATGTCGTAAAGCTAGCCTGGTTTGTCCATCATGACCAACATTTTCTTGTATTCTAAATCTTCTCTGCACTCTCTCTCTAGTTTGTAAAGGGCACGGTGGGCAAGTGCACTTGTGCTGATGGCTGTCTTCACCCTCAAATGGAGGGATCAAAAGTTGTGAGGAATGTACCAAAGTATCGGCTACCACATTAATTCCACACTTTCCATGTAATCAAGCACACATAAGTGAAACCCTAGATTTTTTATACTACGTGTGGAACTCCGAAGTCGGACTTTGTTGCCAACTTGCAAACCTGAATCTCTTGTCATTAAAAACCCATTTCAAAACAAAAGGAGAATAGAGCATTGTTGTTTGTAGTAAACATATAGTGTACATATAGACTTTATTTGTATTTATCTGGTACAATAGGTCAACAAAAGACAACACTAACAGAGTGCATACGCTCAATATTCCCTCAATAACGGACAATAACACATATACTTAAAAACGTACCACAGCGTCACTTAAGCCTTCGCTGTTATGATACAGTCCATTCAAAACCACCTTTTTTAGACCAGACCACTGTATAACCTGCACAAAGGAACGCTCCTCACCTTTCCTTCATTAATAAATACTGACTGGCCAGTTTACAGCTATACTGTCACCCGCTCAGACGGACATGAGTGTGGTTATCACAAGGCCCTGTTACCAAGAGGCTAACAAATAAACAAACACACAGTGCTGAGATCTTAACGTAGAAGAGATTCATACAGCATGGGTTCTGAGGCAGTACGTGATAGTGAGAGTGTGGTGTGTGTGTGTGTGTATAGGCATTAAAAACAAGACGACTGCCCTCACAAGGTAGGCAAGTACAGGTATAAAACAGTGTTGTAAAATAAAGTCCCCTTCTCAAGCTAGTATGTTAGGAGGGATCTTTTGAGGCTGTGCAAAGTTCTGAATGAAAGTCTGAAAAGCTTCCACTTGTGCCCAGGGATGGGCCTCTGTTGCTTTCAGTTTGTGTAGAGGTGGCAAAATAAACTAGTTCTTTTTTTAAATACCCCTCATTATTCAGTGTAATTTCAAAAGTTAAACTTACTATGGTGCAGAATACCCTATTTTTTTTTTAGCAGTAAAATAATCAACATTAGTAGTAAACCAATTGTGAAACTGCTGCTACAACTTAAAACAGAACTTTTTAGTTACTTTTCTATGCATGATTGATGTACGTATTCAGTCGATAATTCCAAAATAAGTCTTCCCCACTTTGGCATGTTGGGAAGACATTGAGGCTGAGGTTAATTTTACCTTCTGCCCCCCCTAACATGGACATCAATCAGCAAAGATTTTCAAAAAGCTTCCCTAGAGAGGTGTGTGTGTGTGTGTGTGTGTGTGTGTGTGTGTGTGTGTGTGTGTGTGTGTGTGTGTGTGTGTGTGTGTGTGTGTGTGTGTGTGTGTGTGTGTGTGTGTGTGTGTGTGTGTGTGTGTGTGTGTGTGTCCCCCATATCAGTCGCTCTCGCTCGGAACCCCGTCGCCAGCTTTGGTTTTAGCTACAAAGGGTTGGCGGATGTTCACACGGTCCTTCTCCGCCTCCAGGTCCTCATCATAGCGCTCGTCTTCGTCGTCGCTGTGGTGAGGCGAGGAGTGGCGGGAGAGCGATGGGGAGGGGGGCACAGAAGCAGGGCGAGGGTACCGGAACCCAGATGACTTGAGAGAAGAGGAGGAGGAAATAAAGAGGAAATTAAAAATAGCTAACGCTAGTTATAAAAATCTTCCAAATAAAGCCCATTGAAAGCAGAGTTAAGCAAATTAAGGACATACCGAGGTAGGGTCTTGAGCTTCGTACATGTAGGTGTCAGGGAAGGCCTTGGCCAGTGCCATATGCCGTGCTGATATATAATACTGGTCCAAGACGGAGGAGGACAGAATATACAATCACTGGCAGTCATCACACTATTCATTTTGTTAGGATTCATTTTAAATCTGCATTGGTTAACCTGAAATACAAATTCAAATATTTAAAAAGGAAATTAACAAATATAATATATGACCATAAGAAAAACACCTAAACTCACCTCAACATACAACTGTTTTGGCAGTTGCACACTGGTAACAGTAGTAGATAAAACTTTGATAAAGCTGTCACAACACATCATTTTTTGGGCCAATCAGAACAAACTACCGGTATATACAACGACCATGGCAATCTACAGGGGGTGCTTTAGTTTTTAGTACCAGGTCACAGTTACTCACCACTCCACATGTGTAGTACCACTTGTGACAACAGGTAGGTGCAAAGTTTTAATGTTGTGATTTTAAGTGAACACCAAATGCCACAATAAACCTTGAAGGGGACATATTATACCACCTTGTGGTATAATGTGAATATATGACCCCTTTTAATTTAACAAAATCGAAATGAGTGTTTGCATTGGCTGTTGATCTTCACAATGCAGTCACTGCAATATTTGCAGTCGTTTTCCTTACGAGTCATGGTTGGAGGAGACTTGACTCAGAGGACAACAAACCCAATCCTTCACATGATATTTTGACTATTTACCAAATCAGCGCTTTGATTTGGTCGCAAATGTCTGTCGAAACACACATATTTCAATTTAGTTTGAAGTATATCTGGGACTTAAGGGTTTTGTGGGCCCATTTTCCCTAGGCTTCATGCTCCCTTACCCTGCCGAGGTATCTCCAGTCCAACAGGTCACTGAGGCGTTCGGTGCGGTTCCTCTGGATGATCCGCTGGCGCCGGCTCTGCTTGCAGAACTGGAACAGGAAGGAAGTGAGCTGGTTGCACGACTCGTCCACTCCCCGAAACCTCCGGTCCAGAATGTAAATCCCTGGCAGAAAAATACATAGAACTTGAAAGATTCGAAAAACTAACATTAAGTGGAAACACCATGGCAGTGAAGGTCACATTGAATTTCTTCGATTATCTTACCGTACGCAGAAGGATCTGCGATGTGTTCCTCCATGAAGCAGCCGAAGCCTGACAGATTGGTGGAGATAGACGGAATACCCATCACTGTACACTCAGCTGCCGGCAGAGAAGGAAGATAAAAATATTTATTTCGAAACATTTAAACAAATTAGAAAACAAAATGGATATTGATGGAATGTTCTATGAGGTTTCATATAGTATGTACTTCTTATATTCCTTTGAAATTATACTTGCCCTATAGCACTATAACTTTTTGTAGTTTGGTTCGATTGTGTTCGAGTGGGTCATTAAAATATCCCAGTATCACAAGTTTCGGTATTCACTGTCGTACCCCTGAATGCTCCTTAATGACCTGTATCCTAATTCACTGTCCAACTCCTGCCTGCCTGCATTTGCTCAATAGTACGTCTTTGTGTGTTAAATTCACCATGCCAATAAAGCTTTTAAAATTGAATAAACTAGCAGGCGGCGAAACATACCTGGAGTGTACCCCCAGGGTTCATAGTAGGAGGGAAACACGCCAAGATGGCAGCCCCTCACAAACTCCTCGTAGTCCATAGGCAGGAGGGGAGAGGTAGATGACAGGAACTCTGGATGGAAGATGACCTACGACAACAGTTGTATATTAATATAATATTTTTGACCTGAGATATAAAAATAGGTTAATAGTTTAGATCGGCTGTTTACAGAGAACTACATGGAGCTTACTCCTGCTGCTCCTATAGCAGCTATAGGCTACTTGCATTTCTCTGGAGAATGCCTCCGTTCACTAAATTGAAAGAATAAGTAGAAAAACAACAACTGCTGTTAAGTGCTAGTTGTGGCACGGACATGCCTTGACGCGGTCGGCGGAGCAGTTGAAGAGGCCGATGCGGCGGATGCAGTTGAGGATGGGGTCACTGCTGTCCTCCAGCATGTTGTGGGTGCAGATAGGTGGCTGACACTGCCTCTGAGTGGAGAAGATGGCTCGCTTCATCATGGTGAAGTCCTCCTTGTCCAGCATCTTGGACACGTCTGGTAGCTGCCCACTAAGCATCACCAAAACGTGTTTGAAGGGCTTTTTCAACAATATATTCATTATTTTATAAAGGGCGATTGCCCCACACACAGGGTAGTAATAGGAGGTTGGTTGAGGTGAGAAAATGGCATCTTAATATGAGAAAAACTAAATTTCATAGTATATAATTATATGTTTAATAGAATTACTAAATAATTACATTATGTCAAATACATTATAATTCAATATAAACTTACACTAGCAGTGACTCGTAAAGTTTTTTGCCAAATCGTTCCTTTACCGTCTGCGCTGTATCCCTGTTGGGGGGAAAACTCGTTAGTGCCAGTGCCAAAACCGACAAATGAGATTACACATGTGAAGCTGGTCTACAATGAAAATGTCCAAGCGTCGCTTTTTTGTTCAATATTGAGTTTGTCACTTTATATTTTTGCTTTGTCAACTATGGTAATGCTTCATTTATTTTGTCTTTTGAGCCAATGCAGTAGTTAAGCATATCTTCCATTAGCAGCATGCCACTGTGATCTTACAGGCATATTTATTTTACAAAATGTAATTTGCACAAGCTTGTTGGAAATTACACCTAAACACAAATGAAAAGAAACACCACTGTCAACCATCATCCCATCATCTCACCAGAGCTGCTTCCTGACAGCCTGGCCCTTCAGCGTCTCCACATTGAAGTTATTGGTCCTGGCGGGCATGATGAAGAAGGCCACCACCGTCACGTCGCTGTGGTTCACCTGTTCCAAGCAGAGTGGTACAGGCCACCATGTGGGTGAGTTTTATCCTCCACACACACACACACACACACACACACGCACACGCACAGAAAACTCACCCTCAGCAGGTAGTTGAGTCTAGCCAAGGCCTCTAAGAAAATGTCCGCTCCCTTGTTAGAGAATTCATATCGTCCAGCAATGAAGAGAAACACACACTTGTCCAGGTTGAAGTCAAGGTGCCTGATGGACATGAATGCAAAGTACATAAACAAGGGGTTCAACAGAACCCACGAATGTTTCACCCACCCTATGAAGATTATTGTTATACTATTAAACTATTAAGTATCAAGTGGAGAGGAATCCCAGACCCGTAGAAGTGTCCTCTGATGAACTCCTGGATGCGACTCTTGCTTTTAGCGTGGAGGTTCTGGAACTCATGCATGGCCGAGAACTTCTTCACGTTCAGACCGTTTGGAGTGATGATGTCTGGGTGTGGGGGAAGGGAGGGGGAGAGGGAGAGAGGGAATGTTTATATCAGCTACATTTCAGAAAACAAGTCAAACATTGGGAAGGTTACAAAATATATGAAATGAAAATCAACCAACAAAATCCTTTATCCATTTAGTTTAAGAAAACATAACTACCATTACCTGTGGGTACTTTCATAATATTTTCTTTTTATATCCATTGGGCTCGAGTTAAATATGAAACCTTTTTGTCTGCATCTCATTGTACCTAGTTCTTAAACTAGGTCAGGTGGAGTCCTGGTCACCGATGGGTTGGCATCTCCGTCTCACCTGGTTTCCTCTTGAGGAGGTACTCTGCCTCGATGGCAGTGATCTGGGACACGGTGGTGAAGACATGAGCACAGCGCGCCGCAGATCGCTCCAGACAGTAGCGGTGGTAGATCTGTCGGTCGCCCGCCTCCTTGTCCACGTTGAACTGTACGTGAGAAAGAGAAAGGGAGACAAAGAGAGAGCGAGTCAAGGGATGGATGACGGCTAGAATGGATTGAGAGATAGTTGGATGATTGATAGATGGTTGGATAAGGGCTCGATTGATGGGTATATAGATCGATGATTGAAAATGTATGGATGACCTACCAACATCTAACGACCCACATGAGTAGGACTGATAATCATCTTGAGTTGTAGTTCACTACATTACCGAGTCTGAAGAGCTGCTTTCAGGAACTGAGCAAGGGGTTTATTCCACCTAAACCAATCGTGAGCTGGATGAAGATTTGTGGATTGACGTTTGCTCTCTGTTGTTGATGTACAGAGCAATAACTTTTTTGTTCAAAACGGCTTCAATGGCAGAATCCATAGAGTTGAATGATACTTTAGAGGCAGAATCCAAACTTTAATGTCAGGAATCGTGTTGGGGGTCAGAGGACACCAACAGCAGACCCTGAATCACACAACATTTGCAAAAAGCGGGCGGGGGGAAATCAAGGGCCAGAACCAGGCAACACATGATGGACACACACGAAAACCTGCCCACCGACCTCGGCTAGGTTGTTGTAGAAGTCCACTTTGCCAGCGCACAGGTACCGGCCCAGCAGGGTGGCGTGGGTGGTGAAGACGGTGGCCACGGGAAGCTGCCTTCTTCGGCACAGCATCAGCCCCAAGCCCGCTAGCCACTCATGGAAGTGGGCCAGGATGTGGGGGGGGTCCTCGCACTGGGCCGCATACTGGAGACGAAGTGGGCCAGGATGTGGGGGGGGTCCTCGCACTGGGCCGCATACTGGAGACGAAAGGGGGGGGGGGGGGGGGGCGGGGGTGAAGGGTCAAGGAGTGGAAAGAACACATGTACAACGAGGGTGAGTCGTTTTAGTCCCGACTTTTGAACTAGAAAAAAAATAGCTCTTTTACTCTTATATCCTCCACCTGGTGGTAACAGAGGAGAATAAAACACACTTTTAGCAAGAGCAAGCATAGCTTTTAACAGTCAGACTAAAGAAACGCTCAAGATATTCCACTCTGATTATTAAATCACAACGCTAACATTCTACAGAGCATTGTGCTTTTTGTTTGACCTGGTACAATATGTTTGACCCCTGACCTCTCCCAGGAGCCAGGCAGTGAGGAAGCCGAAGAGGACAGCGTCGTTGGCCTCGCGGTCGAACCACGGCACACCTATGGAGAAGTTCTCCCATAGCTCGCTTTTCCAGCGGTCTAGAGACCACGCGGTGAATGCCACATCGATGAGGACCACATAGGGACTACCCTCGATCAGCCAGCGACCAAAGTACACCTGGGGGGGGCGGAAATCAGCAACTTAAACAAACCAACCAACCACATTTTCACTAATTTGATTAACTAAAGCACTAAAGTAAGTTCCATTACTGAAAGTTCTGGATGTTATCTGTGGTATGTAGCATTTGCTAAACGAACAGATAGCAATTTGATGCATTTAATGACATGAGAACACACTTTAGCTGACAAAGAACCATAGCAACATTTGAAAGACCATGGATAATAATTTACACAAATCATACCCTGAAATATAACCATCTTTTCTGCTACAAGTACATATCTTCTGAATTTTGTTTAACAACCGCTGTGTAGGGAGGACTGAAAGGTCTCCCGGTTTAAAATAAATCAGAAATGTCGCTTTAAAATAGCATCACGACCGCGAGTCATGGCCATGACCCATAATCCCACAGTGTCCTCTCTCACAAAGTGACACAGCAGCACACACCCAAACATAGACCGGCGTTCTCACTATACAAGGAGACACACACACGCACGCATGAGTGAAAGAGAGATAGAGAGAGGAAAGAGGGATACAGCCTTTAACCTTTAATAGGAGAATGCTACAGGGTTTAGAATGCGCGCACACACACACACACACACACACACACACACACACACACACACACACACACACACACACACACACACACACACACACACACACACACACACACACACACACACACACACACACACACACACACACACAGTGAGCTAGATATATGGACATAAAACCTGCCTAAGACTCCAATGCTTGGATAAGAGTATCTGCTAAATAGTACCTGATGAAACTTCTCTAAATGTAATTAATGCAGTAAGTAGCTCCACTATTCAGGGTGTATTCAGTGTGCATGTATTTCGCCTTTTCAAATGACAGTACCAGCTGAACTCACCCCGACTAAGTCCGCCTTTTTTTGTGTTTCGATGGCCCAAAATGAGGTTCCTGGTACTTTTTTAGTGTCACCTCCGATCGAGGTTCCAAGAGAGTTGATCTGATACTTTTGTGTGACGTAAACAGGCTGCTGGCCACTGATTTTCCAGAGTGACGCCCCTGGACATTTAATGATGAGCGCGAGGTCCGAGCCCGACACCCGACACCTTTAAATACTAGCATCAGCGTTCAGTCAACAATAGTGATTGATTATTGAACATGGCAGGATCAGCGAGCAAGAACACACGTGGACCGGGCCAGAGGTGGAGACGCTCCTGTGTGCAACCCTGTCTGTTTATGTGTCGCAGTTTCGCGCAGTTGCGTGCTATCAACTCGCCCACGTTGAAGAGGTACTTTCTGGATGGAAACACCACGTGCCTGTAACCCAATCAGGTCGTGCCACGCTCAGTTGTGGCGAGTTGAGCTGGTACCGTCGGTGGAAAAGGGGCATATGGGTGCTGACCCCTGCGTGCGTGCACAGCACTACCTTACAGCCGCTGGCGTTCATCTTGTCGATGGTGCGTTTGAGGATGGGGTTGGTGGGCTCGATGAGCTCCACCTGGGTGCGCACGTTGCTCTCCACATACGGACCCACCAGGAAGTAGTTCTCCCCCCACTCCTCTGCGGTCAGCCGCGCCTTGGTCTGGATCACAGTGTAGATCCCCCCAACTGCACACACACACACACACACACACACACACACACACACACACACACACACACACACACACACACACACACACACACACACACACACACACACACACACACACACACACACACACACACAGGATCTTCAATAGCAGCTAGGGTTAGGGCATCTTGTTCAATGATACCTACAGGTAGCAAAGATAAATTGGGAATCAAACCCAGTACTTTTCAGCTGGGGTGGTACACATGCGCACCTACTAAGCCTTTGGTCTGTGGCAAATCCTGCACAAGGAACTCCATATGTTCTCTTGTTGCTTTAATACATTACGTTATTGTAATTTTCCTGTAAGCTTTCCTTGGCCACGAGATCACCTTCATGGCCAACAACAGGGGGTGTAGGTGGACAGGTTAATTACCCTTCCACCGCACCTCATACATTACCGCATTTCATCCTTCAATAGCTCGGATCTGCTTGGATGCGAAATGAACAACCTGGCAGCGCCCCCTACTCCGTACCTTTGTTAGCCACCTCCCAGGCGACCTCAAAGAGGACGGCATCCTCCAAATCAAACTCCTCATCCCAGTCCTCCAGGCCTGACAGGGAGGTCACGGACAGGCTGCGCGCCAGAGGCATGCTGGTAAAACACAGAGACCAAAGCTTGGTGAAGCATTCAGTTCAGTGCATGGTTATGTTATTAAAAACTAAATATCCTTAGTAAAAAAATGCATGAAAGGAAAAAGGTCTCTTCTGCATTTCCTTTTATTTATATCGTTCTATTTACATAGGGACAGGGACAGGCTGTATAGAGGAGTCTGGCGGAACATAAATGACCCTATTGAGGCAGCGTCCTGCAACTAAAGTGCATGTATTTGGGCTGACCTGGAGAGAATCCAAGTACCAGCCCGACATATAAAGACCTAAGAATCTGGTTCAAACCCAGGACCTCAGACATTGCTCTAACCACATATCGCCCTTTTCTCAGCACATTTATGAACAACATTGCTATGAGCTTGCTTGTGGACAATCTTCCCCACTGTGCTATTCTAGCACATGGTTTATAATGAGTCTTTCAACCAGTCAAGCTGCCTAATGGCAGACAAAGGCAGTGGAGTTATAGCTGATGTCAAAATATCAATACCTTACAACTCCATATTAATATACAGCAATAGACAGGGTTCCAATAATAAATACCATACTAAACACTGTGGTTTGGTTTAGTTTGATATGAAGCTTGATATTTCACAATAAGTTAGAAACAACCGGATCAACCAGCGATGGCCTAATAGTCTGATTCCCAGATCAAAGCAACACGTTTGGTTTCAAGGCCGGTTCACCAGGTCGAAAAGCAATATTGCCCTATAAACAAGATTATTTCATCATTGAAGTTAAAACAGTTTGTTCATCAAACCGTACAGTGTGTGTGTGTGTGTGTGTGTGTGTGTGTGTGTGTGTGTGTGTGTGTGTGTGTGTGTGTGTGTGTGTGTGTGTGTGTGTGTGTGTGTGTGTGTGTGTGTGTGTGTGTGTGTGTGTGTGTGTGTGTGATACCATGTCAACCTTACACAACGAACTGGAGGTGGCATGCACTCCCCTGAAAACACGAGCACATGCCCACACAAGCACATTCAAAAACACAACCGGATTCTTCAGTTGGCCATTTGAGTCAGCACCATAATGGGGAAATACTGTGGAAGTAAGGTGAAAATATGTTGGAAGCATTGTGGTAATGTTGTGGTAATGCTGTGGAAATACTGGCACTGGAACTTTTTTTACCAAATTGAACCGATCAGCGTATCCAAGTCAAGATAATATAGTCGTACAGGATTTCCTTTATAATACCACATACTACCCCATCTCTGTCTTCTAAATAAATTCATAATTTATCACCCGAGATTATATCTAAGCAGGATATGTTGCAATACTGACCACAGCCAGGGTTGGGAAACAATAGAAGCAAAGTTTCTGAATACCTAGTCATGATGACAGTAGCTTATAGCTCCAGTCAAAATGAATATTGACTTTTTCTTGCATAACATGTCTATGTACATTAGTACTAACCCCAGTCAGTAGTAAGACATTTCTGTGTATTTCTGTGGAAATAATTGAAAGGACAAGAGGAGATATTTAAAAAAATATCATCTCAACAGTTCGGATTGATTCGGGAACAATTAAGTAAACAACAGCCACAAGAGCCCTCAGATACGTGACTGTTCACACATACCCAGGAAACCAGTGGTCACATCTCCTCTCTTGGATGTGTCCTTCAAGAGTGAAGTGCTAGTCGTGTGTATATGTACCGGAGCCGGTTAGGAACAAAACAAACTGCACGTCTTTATTTTTTAATACTGCTCTTTACCTTGGAGTGAATCAATTGCATCAAAGATATTACACGAATCTCTTACTTGAAGTCTAGTTGAATACAAAAGGCGAACGTGACAGCAGACCGCTACAGTTGCAGCCCTGTAGCGGAAAAGGAATACATTGCGCACTGATGTATTCCTTAAAGAAGTGATCAAAATGACCCATGTGGAAACATACATGTCGCTACTTACCTTTCAAATATACCCGGACTTCACAATCGCTTGCTTGGCCAACATTAACAGCTGTCACCGTCAATAAAATAGGTAAAGAAAAAAAAAGGACGAGCAAAGGCTGTAGCCTCATTTAAATTCGACTGGCTCGCATTGGTTTAATATGTATTCCATCATTTGATAGCCCCGCCTGCCCTAACATAAGACGTTCTTTCTGACGTGGGGTGGGGGGGTGTCAAATGTACAAGACCCGCCCATGCAACTCTCCTATAAATGAACGTGATCCGGTATTGGGGGCGTTTTCCTTCAGCGAGCGACGCAATTGGCTGTCGATAGTTTAAAGGTCCCACTGTTGCCGGTGAATATTCATATCGAGTTCAGCATCACTCCCACTTTCTCTTTTTTGTCTAGGGTCTGAGATGGGAGAGAGTTATTTATAATGTCTGATAAGGTCACATGGGATCATGCCGCATCGTGACTGTTGACATTATACCCTCCCTTCACATATCTAGGCCTATATCCAACTGTTGAACACAATGCCATTGCTTTATATCCCATTTCTTAAATAAAATTCTCTACATTAGGAAGCACTGCCCCATATATTATACTTGTGGTGACATCAGTCAATGATACAAACGACAACTTTATGGAACCTTGTAAATCGTTATAAATGAACCGATTGGTAAATTAATTTGATTGTCGTGATAAACGACATGACTGATTAAATTTGGAGATGCTTGCAACAAGAAAAACGCATTTATTAGTCAGCTAATGATACACACTTTATTATTATGGGGAGATACACTGGGAGAGACATCTTCTTTATATAGCTCAAATGTCAGTGAGTTAAAGTGAAAAAAAAATAAGCTCCAGTTCGCAGCGCACCTCCTATGATGTTATTTTAACAACTTTATTGGAGTAGGCATACAGTTTTTAAGGACGATACCTTTTAAAACGATTCGCAGCCTTTTGAGCACAATGTATTTTTTTTTTTTTTTTACAAATGAACAAATATACAAGTAGTATACAAATATACAAATACATATGCATACGCTACATAAATATTTCGCAGTAGCATAAAAATACCACAGGGGTGACAGTAAATATAAATAAATATTAATATTTCACAAAATGTTATTCTGATAATAATTCAGAGTAACATTTGACTTGGGATTAGGTTTTTTGTTATTATAGTTGATTGATTATTGATGATTATTCTTTACATTTTCAGATACAATCGTGGAACATGATGATTTGCTTATCATTTATGTATGTAAATCTTACAATATAAATTGTGCATTCGCGTTTTTCGATTCACGTTAATGTAGTTGGTGACGTCATTGTCTGGGCCTTCTTTCCCCCGCCTTACACCGGAAATGAGAAAGACCCTCACCGGAGGTTGGTATTTTTCCGCGCCATCTAGAAGGGGGAATTAAAATTGTACTGGCGGGAGTTGATGTCAACTTTCGGTTGCTGAGACCAAGTTACTATTAAAGGTATCTATACATGATTTCCAGGCCTAATCATGATTTATGAATACAGCGCTTGCTATGCACACGTAGGGGTGAAAGTAATCATGCAGTTTCATGACTTACGTTCGTTTTCTGTTTACGTCCACTGGCTAGCTGATATTTTCTGAAGAAACTCAACATTATGTTGTGGAATAATATAAATGCTGCTTTATTTCGGGCTTTAAATCGATTACCCTGGTTTGTTTGTTGTGGAGGTTGATCTTGACTTTTAGCTGGCTGGTAAACATATTGCATTATGTTTTTTTGTTGTGTATAAATGTAAAGATCACTGACCGTAAAGTTCCAAGTGTTAAACCTTCTGTCCTAAATAGCACTGCTAATAACACAACAGATCATAATTCTTATCGATCTTATTCGACACAAATGAACAGCAAAATAATGTATTCTGCACACAACGTTAGGGTGTAAAATATTCTCCATCATACCATGCGGTTCTTGGAAGCGGATTTGTTCTACCTTACACTTGAATACATACAAACACATAACACCTTGCATCGCACTACTGTTGGAATTTAATATATAAAACTGACTGTTTTGATTAAAATACTGTGCTAACGTGTACAATCATTTAAATTCACATACTTGTTTATGATCAAATTTGGATAATTGTAGGCCTATAAGGGGATTTCATTTGTTAAACCAGAACATAATATCGTACTCATTATTTCGAAATATAAGCCTCTTTAATGTCCCTTTTATCAATTTATGCTCTCTCAGGTTCTATAACCAAAGAATGTGATCAGAGAACAGTCAAATCGTGCAATACAAAAAATACACATAGTGCAGAGAGTAACTAGGGATCGTCAACTGCACAATGAAGTAATATAAATAAAAAACTGCACACGTCAGTTAATCAGCGTTTATGTGGAGAGTGTTGAACACCTCATCAAACACTAACCTGTGATGCTGTGTACCGTTTCACTGACCGTTGTATCCCGAGAGATGGTGTGCTGGCTATCGGATTATCATTTTCTGCATACCATGATTCCCATTAGAATACACCACAGTGGCTAAGGTGGACGCCTCCCAGCTGGAAGGTATCTCATTCTACCTATTGACATTATTGTGTAAGATGGTTAATGAATGTATCTGAATTCACTGCTGTGTGATTTGTGATTTTGCACCAGCTTTTTCCCAAGCGACTTCCAGTGAATTCCGATACTTTCTGGCTCGGAGTCATACACCCAAAACAGCAGTCAAAGCCTCTAAAAACCCTCTAGCACCATATCTCCTGCCTCCATCCTGACTTCTTCGCCACCTCCGCCTCCTCCTCCTTGTAGACATGGACGGAAAGAAACGAAACGCAGGAGCCGCTGGTGGGCGGTGGGTCGCAGGCCAAGCGTGGCAAGCCAGGCAGCGAGTGGGAGGACAGCCCGTCCGGGTTTGAGGAAGAGCTTTCAGCCATGATGGACGAAGCCGAGATGGACGGGGAAGAGCGGGAGGGGCAGGCGGGCCACGGCGTCATACCTGTCGGTGAGTGATCGAGGTCTGCTGGGGGATGACGATATCGTCGTCCCAACAGAGCGCTCACAATGAATGTCTCACCGTTTTCACGACTTTTAAATATTATGCCAATCCAGTTGAGGCAGCTCCAGTCATGGAATTTTATTTGTATAGCCCTTTATCACCGTTACAATCTCAAAGGGTTTTACAGGTCACATTTTTATGACAACCCCCCCCCCCCTAACCCAAGCCCCAAGAAGAACAAGAAAAAAACTCTTGATTAACAAGGGAATCTGCCTCCTTTCAGGGATGGTAAGGAGATAAATGGTTGCTGGTAACACAAAGTAATAATACAAGCAAGCATTTAAAAAAATTAAGAAAAGGTACTGCTATGGTGACCAGTGAGCAGCACCCCATCACCATAGTCGAGGTTGCGGTTCCAATTTCCCTTTTATCAATCATAATAAAGAGGTGGTCAAAGTGTGTCCGAGGAAGTAATTCCCTGATTACGTTTTGATATTTTTTTTTTCTGTTCTGTAAGGCGAGCTGTTTTCAGCAGACATCAACCCTAAGTGGCGGCGACCCTCAGCCCCGCCACTTGACGCCAGCTCAGACACGCTGGTCTTCCAACAGATCGACCTCGACTACTACTTGGGTAAGATGGCAACACACCCAACGACACAGGAAACTGTGCACGACATAACAAGTTCTTGTTTTTGTTTTGCATTCATTTGAGGATAGAAAAAGAGAAAATCCAGCGACTATGGTTTTGTTTTCAGTGGGAAGACTGATTGTTAATACCGTCTTCAGGCTCCTACTACTGGGAAAAAAAAATGTTGTTGGTGAACGCAGTGTTGTTAAAGAGCAAGACAGTACCAGCACTCATTCATAGGAGTTATAACGGGCATGACCGATGCTTGATTTTGGAAGTCAAGTTCATACGGATGCAATCCATTTGTAACGATTAATTCTGATTACATTCTTATCCACGATCAAAGTAGCAGTCTTAGTAGCAGCCCACATTGGTGTTTTTTTCAGTTTTTATTAATTTGAATATAATCTATTTCTGTTGTTTGTGTTGTCTAGGAGGCGCGGTGGCGGGAATGCCCGGCCAATCAAACGGCACGGTGCCCATCATTCGCATGTTTGGTGTGACCGACAGCGGGAACAGTGTGTGCTGCCATGTGCATGGCTTCGCACCCTACTTCTACACGCCTGCGCCCAATGGTAAGCACTGCGCTTGTGGGGCGGGTTTTTTAACATGCAGTGGGCTTCTTTTGTGGTGAAAGCTTCACCCTGGCAACAATAGCATTACCAAGCCCAAACACCAACCACCAGAGCAACAATACCTTTCAATCACTGTAGCAACTAGACCAGCACTACTAAAGAAGCGAAGTGTACTACTAACTGTTGGTATTTTTTTTCAATTACATTATTTTACTATAATAGAGTACCTGTATAACAACATTTGATTTTATCCCTTTCTAGTTAGGCTTAGTGCTCTTAATTCTTTTGAATCAGCGTGAAGAACAATATAAGCATACATCCCTTTGCCTTTGATTCTCTACATTTCTTCCACAACACATCTTACCCAGAATCTTATTATCTGCCTGTCTTTCCCTCTCTGGATAAAAAGGATTCACGTCTGCCCACTTGGGGGATTTCAAGAGAGAGTTGAACTCTGCTGTGCTGAAGGATTTGCGCTCGAATAAGGACAACATCTCTGTGACTGTTCTTGCTGTAGACATCACACGCAAAGAGAGTGAGTACCACCTCAATCCATCCCGTCCCACTATCTGTTCCCCTAATAGCTCATAGAATGGCTAAGCTTGGGTCTTTGTTTCCACAGGCATGTATGGTTACCATGGGAGGCACATCCAGGATTTCCTCCGGATCACCATGGCGATGCCACGCCTCATAGCGCCAGCCAAGAGGCTCCTGGAGCAGGGCATCAAGTTTGGACCTTTCGGCCAGCAGAACTATCAATCCTATGAGGCTAACATTGACTTTGAAATCAGGTGAATTTTAGATGCAGTGGTCTGTCCCATCATGCATTGCCTTTTAGAGGCCAACCGTAAGGTGCGTTTTGAAACGTTGTCCTCCCGCCATCTTTCCCAGGTGTCCGAAAGCTAAGTGCATTGCCTCCGCTACATTTTTTTGTGGGAAACCCTGACATTGCTGTTGCTCGTTCACTGTGCTTCAAGCGGCACAGAGGAGCAGCAGCAGTAAGTGGTCGAGGAGGAGAAAGCGAGGCGGCTGGTGACTTTCTCAACCATGCTTCAAGGGCATATTCATATATTTCATGACTTTCAGTGACTACTATCCACAGCGGTTCCTGTGTAGGATTTACAGGTGAATGCTAGTCATTCCAGAGCCCTTTCAGCCCCTCCTAGCTGCGTAACCTTACCTCGTATGTTGGTAGGTTCATGGTGGACTGCAATGTCGTGGGCTGCTGCTGGATCGAGCTCCCGAAGGGCAAATACCGAGTCCGTCAGGCGAAGGCCCCCGGGGACATGACCTCAGGAAACCCCAGCATGGTCAGTGCATCACTTTCCTCCTCCCGGCACGGCCCATAGCAACTATTAATGCCTACCTGAGCAGGATGCTTAACTCATTAGCAACTCCTTAATTAAACCCTATATAAAAACGTAATTTAACCCTATAAAAACAAGAATACGCTTTGGATAAATGACTCGTTATGATTTATGACCGCCTCAATGGCCCCCTGAGTCTCTGTGTGTGTCTCTGTACTCGCTTCTCCCCCCAGGTGTCCTTGTGTCAGTACGAGGTGGACGTGGGCTGGACCGACCTGGTCAGCCACCCCGCTGAAGGGGAGTGGCAGCGCATCGTGCCCCTCAGAGTCCTCAGCTTTGACATAGAGTGCGCAGGAAGGAAGGGTGTGTGTCATTTATTGGATTCAACCTATCGGGACTTTGGCTGGTATGATCACGATCATTTAGGACGATTTCACCATCAAACAAATCATATATGGTTTTAACTAAAATCAGGTATGCAATAGCTGGTTTGGGATGAACCTGTACTGGTCTCGGTAGCTGCGTGTGTGGGTGGGAGGGTGGCAGGGAGCAGTTCTATCTAGTTCTAGCACTAGATACTACATTTCAATCTATTTTATGGACATTAAATATGACTTTTTCTGTTTGGGTCAGTACCCTTTTCTCATGGTCGACATTGGTAATGGAATACTCCAATATATCATTCCAAATGAGTGTTTAGCAGCACCCATAGCTGTATCTTTGGATTTTTGTTTTATCAAAGACCAAACTACCATGGCTAGGTAGTTTTATCCAATAGTGCCTGAAAACCAATAAATCTCCCATGTTTCGATCTGTGTTGGCCCGACACTGCCCATGCCCACAGACATGGAGACTGAGCGGCACACGGATAGGATTCTGAGCGTAGAGGACATTTTCAAGATGGAGTTTTGGCAGTCTGATCATTTTAACAACACCCTTCAAGGAAGTGGATAGCTATCGCTGTACTTCAATGTTGATATGGATCAGCCAGAATCAATATGTGGACAGAAAGACAGAAGTACCTAAGGCCGGTCTTTCCACTCCCGCAGGGATCTTCCCGGAGGCGGACAAGGACCCGGTCATCCAGATCGCCTCCATGGTGCAGCGGCAGGGCGAGAAGGAGCCCTTCATCCGCACCGTCTTCACCCTGCAGTCCTGCGCCAGCATCGTGGGCTCCCAGATCCTGTGCTTCACACAGGAGAAACAGCTGCTGCAGGTACATGCACACACACTTACATTTGGAATTATCTTGAAGGGCACCGAGGTTGAGGACTTTGCAGGCCGCCAGAGTCATCAGATAAGCATTATGACACATGGATGTCGGTTAACTGAGAAAGAGGAAACGGGAGGTGAGATAACACAGCCCTGTGGCGTGTGTGTGTTGCGTATCCATTTAATAGTTTCACTTTGGGTCTTGTTGTTGTTTTGCGTGCGTAGAGCTGGGCGGAGTTTGTAAGGACCACTGACCCTGACATCGTCACCGGCTACAACATCCAGAACTTTGACTTCCCCTACCTGCTCAACAGGGCAGCGAACCTGAAGGTGATACCCACAATTATGTTTTGGATTCATTTTTGGTATTCTAAACTTCTCACTGCGGTTTAAACTGTTCCATCAGATGACGTTATAGTTCAGAGGCTGATCAACTTTTTAGTTCAGAAGCTGATCATCATTGTAAACTATGCATCAATTTTATCCGATTATTTTCTAGTTCAGAAGATTTTCACGAGGGTTATAAATCTAGACCGGCAAAAGGTCAGCATTCCCGCAGTCTCTCTGTGAACGGCAAACCTCCTATATTCTGATGCATCGTCTCTGACCCCCCCCCCTTTCTCCCTGCAGGTAAACCTGTTCCCGTACCTGGGCAGGATGCAGGGCATCAAGTCGGTCCTGAGAGACTCTAACTTCCAGAGCAAGCAGATGGGCCGGCGGGAGAACAAGATCATGAACATGGAGGGCCGGGTTCAGTTCGACCTGCTGCAGGTCAGCGCGCACACCTTTCCAGTCTCAATCGGTTGATTGAGTATTGCTTCAGAAATGTTCAGATTATTCTAAATTAAATTAATTTTCCTTGGTGGCTCAAAAGTATGCAAATCTCAATTTGGGCAGTCTATAAATAACTTATGTACGGTTATTTATAGACTAAACAATCGCATCTATCAATTATTAGAATAAGAGAATATAATCAACAGATGAGTTGACAATGAATGGATGGTTAATTACAGCTCTAGTTCCTCTGGATTTGTTTCTCCTCCCAGGTGCTCCTCAGGGACTACAAGTTGCGCTCATACACGCTCAACGCCGTCAGCTACCACTTCCTGCAGGAGCAGAAGGAGGACGTGCAGCACTCCATCATAACTGATCTGCAGGTAAGAGGACAACCTCGCCCTGACCCTGTCCTCACCCTACCCCCTAAAACCCCCACAAACACCCCCCAAACCCCACCCAAACTACCACCCCCACCCTTACTAGCACTCCCATTCATACAACAACCCCAACCGTCACCCTAACCCCACCAAACCAACCCCCCCGTAACAACCACCCTGACCATCACCTTAGACCTGCCCTAACCCCACCTCAACCATCAACCGAACGCTGCCCTTACCCCACTCCTTACACACAAACTACACAAATAAATAAATGAATCCAAATCTCTTTGTTGGTCTAAATCCCCCCCAGAACGGTAACGAGCAGACCCGGCGGCGTTTGGCTGTGTACTGTCTGAAGGACGCCTACCTGCCGCTGCGGCTGCTGCAGAAGCTCATGTGCGTCATCAACTACATGGAGATGGCCAGGGTGACGGGGGTCCCACTCACCTACCTGCTCTCCAGGGGCCAGCAGATCAAGGTGGTCTCCCAGCTGCTGCGACAGGTACCGATGGGCCGACGGCTGTTTGAACGTCGTGTGTCGGAATGTAAAGATCCTGAGCTTTAGGAGATGGCGTTAGTCGATTTCGATTATTTCATTAAGGCTGTCGTCTCAATAACGACCGTTGTTAAGCTCTTGTGGTGTGGTGAATTTGGGAAAATCGTTAGGGGATTTGGCTTCAAAACCCTTTTCATGCCAGAAATTGTAAACGTGTTTGTGAGTGGTTTTGCGTCTTATCTGCCCTTCCTTTGTGTTGGGTATTTATTTGTATTACATTTGTTCATTTGCTGAATTATTTGATGTTCTATCATGTATGTTTGTTAGGCCATGAAGCAGAACTTGGTGATGCCTGTCGTGAAATCACAAGGTGGAGAAGACTACACTGGAGCCACTGTAATTGAGCCAGAAAAAGGGTATGGAAATGTTTACAAAAAAAAGCCGCCCCATTCTGTATACTATATGGAGTGCATGGTGCATGGCTTTAATGCCCTTTCACATAATGTTTCTAATTCATAACGCCCCCATCTGGACTGTTGTAGGTACTACAGTGTTCCCATCGCCACCCTGGATTTCTCCTCTCTGTATCCGTCCATTATGATGGCTCACAACCTCTGCTACACCACGCTGCTCCAGAGGGGCACTGCAGAGAAGCTAGGGTAAGCAGTAGTTTCTACCTCTATACTGGTCTTCTTGTTTTGAAGGCGGCTTTAGAAGTCCAACCTGCCCTGTCTTCCTTTGCCTCAAAATAATTGAAAGAAAATTCTCAGTCACTTCCAATCCCCTTGTTGTAAACTATACAACTCACTTTATTAGTTAACACCTTGAATGGAATTGTTGGCCTCAACCGAAAAAGCCAGAAAAGCAACTTCACTATTCAGCTACAGATACCGGGGGAAGCGTTATATCAAAATATAAGTGCACCCGCTATATCAATAGTACAAATATAAGTTATTTACAAGTATCAAATCAAATTGGATCAAGAGTATTTGACCGTTTAGAGGTTTCATGTATTTAATTTTGGTTTTTGGTAGTCTAACTGTTGTTGTGTTGAACTCTGTAAGTTTAAAGGCATTAGCTTGTTACCTTTGTGGTCTGTGTCTCCTCAGCCTGTCTCCAGAGGATTTCATCAAGACTCCAACAGGGGACCAGTTTGTGAAGAGCTCTGTGAGGAAAGGACTGCTGCCAGAGATCCTAGAGAACCTGCTGTCTGCCAGGAAGAAGTACGTTGAGAGGGAAACCATTCAAAAAAGTACTGGGATCGAGCCCAATGTCTGCCTCAGTGTAAATTCAGATGCATCATCACTCAGGAGCAGGTCGTTGGAAATTGGCAAGGTCAGACTGCAGATTAGGTTGCAGGCATCAGAGTCGAACCCAGAACGATTTGGCTTGAGGTCACCTTTGATCACCTCTACATTGCTGCAACTTACCATCACTTTCATGTCCGTTTTCATTGTTAATTGAATAATCATTTAGTCTATAGAATGTAAAATGCCCATTGACAAGTTACTAGAGTATTTTTTTTTTTTCTTGGTTTGCGTGAAGGGCATCCAAAAACCAATATATATCTAATGATCTTGAATGGGGAAAGAAATGTTTTCCTACTTTTATTAACTATTTCTAAATGTGTGTGCGCGTGTAGGGCGAAGACAGAGCTGAAGAATGAAACAGACCCCTTCAAGAAGCAGGTGCTGGATGGCCGCCAGCTGGCGCTAAAGATCAGCGCTAACTCTGTGTACGGATTCACAGGCGCGCAGGTCGGCAAACTGCCCTGTCTCGAGATCTCCCAGGTGAGCTCAGGTCAAAGGTTGCAGCGTTGGGACAGCTCAATGCATTTCATCGGCAGATTACGTCACAGTTTGAGAATAGCTAATGTTTGATTGGTGTTGGACAGACTTTTTTGGACATTTTAAATACTCATTTGTATCGGTGGTTTCAGAAGTAGTTATTTTTATTTTTTTTAATGGTGTTCCTGGTTTGTTCGGTGTAATTAATTATTTTGTTTTTATTTTTGGGTGAATATTTCACTAATAGTGCTTTGAGTATTTTTTTAAAACAAAATATGATTTATAATTACATATTACTTATTATTGAATAGTAATACACATACAAGATTAGAAAAAAAAAAGAGTATAACTTTGCATCATTTTACTGCCTTATGAACCCTTATGTTCTATCATATCTGTGGGGTCAAGAGCGTCACCGGCTTCGGAAGACAGATGATTGAAAAGACCAAGCAGCTGGTGGAGTCCAAGTACACGGTAGCCAACGGCTACACAGCAGATGCTAAGGTAGGAGGGGGAGAGGGATCGCTAACTATGCTAAGCCTGCGATGATTCAAAATAACCCAGAATTCAACCTGGTCCATCTGGGGGATGTCTGTGTTTTCTCTTTCTGACTCTATGACGGCATTAATAAATGTAAAGATTCCGACTTGGACCACAATTTATTGTATTATATTGTGTATAAATAATGATGATGATACTAATAAAATAAATGTATATATAATTAAATAAAAAAAAATGTAGAATGAACTATACAAAAAAATTGTATTTTTTTGTTAATGAGATGCGTGTGTCGAACGTTGCGTCTGTGTTTAGGTGATTTATGGGGACACCGACTCTGTGATGGTGAAGCTGGGCGTAGAGCGGGTGGACCAGGCCATGGAGTTGGGTAGGGAAGCAGCAGAGTGGGTGTCCTCACACTTCACCCCTCCCATCCGGCTGGAGTTTGAGAAGGTACCGCAAAAAATGATATAATTATACCTCAAGTGAATCTTGAATGCCGACCACTGTATGAGCTCTGTGATTGCTCCACCTCAGGTGTACTATCCATACCTGCTGATCAACAAGAAGCGCTATGCCGGCCTCTACTTTTCGTCCAGTGCTCACACGCACGAGAAGATGGACTGCAAGGGGATTGAGACCGTCAGAAGAGACAACTGCCCCCTAGTGGCCAACCTAATAAACACATGCCTGCAGAACATCCTCATTGAACGGTAAGCCCAAATATGGACGCAATTCCAATTGACACCTTTGTGGAGGAAGGCCGAGCTCTCTGAGCGGCCAACAATGTGCGTCGCGACGTAGGTCGCATTGGTCGCGACGTAGGTCGCATTGGTCGCTGTGTTGGTCGCTCGTCTGGCTGCTTTCAGTCGCTGTGGTCGCAGGCTGGCTCGGTCGCTCAAAGTCCATGGGCGTTAATCAGTTAATTTGCATGTTATCAACGGGTTTTTTTCCGACAGATGAAGTACCAGAAAGCCATGCTCTCTGGCGAAAGCTACCTACAGCTCTTTATTGCTAATATTATTTAAATATTTTTCTATTGAAGTACAGTTTAAAATTAGGAAGTCTTTGCTCTATCAGTATCAATAAAATATATTAGTTGTAATTTGGGGCGTATTCAAATAATGTATTTTATATATTATAGCCTACCGGTATTTGTTTTGTTAAATGTCATTAAGCCTAATAAGGTATATTATGTACAAAGTTCTTCATTATAAAGTGATATTGTTTCATTTAAGTGTAACGAGTAGATGTCAATAATACCAGAGTGGTACAAGCGGTAGCGACGCTAGTTTAGGGCGGGTCTTCGATTCTGTCCACGGCCAGATATATTTTTGCTCTTCAGTCAAACTTATTGACACAATCGGCCTCTTTCATTTTAACTCTTTTATAATATATAAATAAATAGGCCTATTGGTCTATCAATATCTAATCTATATATTATTGTATGTACGTTTTTATTATACTGACGCACGTATATTTATTCTGTTCAATGAGATGTTAACTGATAACATAGGCTTTTGGTTATGGTAGCAGCCATGGTGACAATGGCTAGCTGCCACAGGTCTCTCCTTCAGCCATACCTCTGGTTAGTTGCGACCTATTTGCCGCAAAAAGGGTTGCAACGCTTTTATGGTCGCGACCTAGTTTTGTCACCCTGCAAGATCCAGCAGCCAGCCGCAGCTAGCAGTCAAGCGGCTGGCCTGTCGTCGCAGCCAGCCAGCCGATACCAGCCAGGCGTCGCAGCCCGTAATTACGTTGTATAATTATCATACCATCGTACTAAATCATACTAAAATGTTAAAATGAAAGGCCGATTGCATCATTAAGTTTGACTAAAAGAGCAAAACTATATCTGGCCGTGGAGAGAATCGAAGACCCGCCCTCTTGAATACTAAACTAGCGTCGCTACCGCTTGTACCACTATGGTATCATTGACATCCACTCGTTACACTTAAATGAAACTATATCCCTCTCTAATGAAGAACTTTGTACATAATATACCTTATTAGGCTTAATGACATTTAACAAAAAACAAATGACAACAAATAGGCCTATATATATATATATATATATATATATATATATATAATGTATAAAATACATTATTTGTATGCGCCCAAATTACAACTAATATATTTTATTGATACTGATAGAGCAAAGATTTCATCATTTTAAACTGTACTTCAATAGAAAAATATTTAAATAATATTAGCAATAAAGCTATAGGTAGCTTTCGCCTGAGAGCATGGCTTTCTGGTACTTCATCTGTCGCAAAAAAAACGTTGATAACAAATTAACTGCTTAACCGCCCATGGGATCTATTTTTGGTTTTATTCCTTTACATACATACTGACCAGGAGTACATGTGATGAAATGCACTCTAATATAGTTTGCGTGTAGTTAGTAGTTTTACAACACTATGATCAAAAGTTTGACACTTAAATGCGACTTAACTGCGTTCTAGTATGGTAGTATTGAGTTCAATCAAGCGTTGCCTTTATGTCTTTAGAATGAGTCCTGAAAACTAAGTGTGGACGCTAACGTGTGGCGTGTGCTGCGTGTTGCTTCCAGTGACCCCCAGGGGGCGGTAGCGCATGCCAAGGAAGTGATCTCGGACCTGCTGTGTAACCGCATCGACATCAGCCAGCTGGTCATCACCAAGGAGCTGACACGCACCGCCCAGGAGTACGCCGCCAAGCAGGCTCACGTGGAGCTGGCAGAAAGGTACTTACGTTGTAGGCATATATTTAAATGAGCGAAAAGGGTCCTCGCGTTGTAGTTTTAGATGGAAATGAGACATAAACGTCCTGTTGTAGTTTTATATGGAAATGAGACAGAAAAGTCCTCATGTTGAAATTTCATATTGAAATGAGCCCGAAAGTTCCTGTTGTAGTTTTATATGGAAATGAGATGGAAAGGTCCTCAAATTGAAAGTTTTATTGTTAACGTACACATGTTAACGTAACGTTTTACATACAGGGAAATTAATAAGGGGGTCACCACTCTGTCATTCATTGTGCAAATTACTGGAAACTGAATAAATAATAGATAATAGTTATTTAAAAACAGACCTCCCTTAATGAGGTGATGCTATAAAAACTGTCCTTAATTTTTTTTTGTAATTTCATATTGAAATGAGACATAAAGGTCCTGTTGTAGTTTTATATGTAAATGAGACAGTAAGGTCCTCGCGTTGTATTTTTAGATATAAAACTGCAGCAGCATGCCATGCATCAAAAGTCCCCGCTTGCCTATGCTACATATGTGTATTATTTTTGTATTTTATTATTCAGGATGAGGAAGAGAGACGCAGGAAGTGCACCAAACCTGGGAGACAGAGTTCCTTATGTCATCATTAAAGCGGCGAAGGGTGTCGCGGCATACATGAAGTCAGAGGTATAGATTGTATAGAGCATATATAACGCACAATGCTGGCTTATCTCCAATTCTCTTCTAACCAACCAAAAGACACACTCAATATGTTTGCTCCAATCCTTTTTAACAATGGTTTTCAATATGATAATATGTTCAGTTCTTTTAGAGAGCTGTATCGCCCCATAGTTATAGACCCTGTTGTGCTGTCGGTTCCTGTGACCTTGGTAAACTCTTCCATCACCATTGTCATGCCAGGATCCCATCTTTGTGCTGGAGAACAACATTCCCATCGACACCCAATATTACCTGGAGCAGCAGCTGTCCAAGCCTCTACTCAGGATATTTGAGCCCATTCTGGGAGAGAGCAAGGCAGAGAGCATCCTGCTCAGTGAGTGAGCACACACACATATTTTCAATAACCTATTATTGCAAAAATAAAGGCAAAAAAGAAAAATATATAAGGGATTCCCAAACACTGAAATTAGGCAACAAGGCTGAGTAGAGTGCCGGCGCCCCTTTATACACATGTGCTTTATAACTGCATGAAGGCCCCGGCCAGTGGGAAACGGGAAATACAAAGTTGGCAACGCTGCTTATGTTCCGCAAAGTTATGATGGCATGCACAAAGCATTATATACATTTTCAATTATCTATGTTTTCAATTATGGTACATTCAAGAATACAATCCCAGCTACAATGGTATGTACCAGTGGTACCTAACTTTGTACCAGTAGAACATACCACAGGTTGTAAAACACCCTTATACAACCTCAATCGGGACAGTGAAGGGCATCCTCTAGTGTTGCAAAATAAAAGAGTTCAATGTGTGTTGAACATAGTTTGTTTGATTCCAGAGGGGGACCACACACGCTGTAAGACTGTGCTGACCTCCAGGGTGGGTGGTCTGATGGCGTTCGCCCAGAAGAGAAGCACCTGTATCGGCTGCAAGGCTGTTCTCAAGACGGATGGTTGGTTACCCATTCACTCGGACAAGAACTGTTGCCCTTTACATTCTTTGGAAAGCGCCTTATCTTTTCATGAACTGCTATTACTAATAAGTATTAGATATTCGATTATAAAGATAGATTAATTTAGCGTGATACACGGCCTGCATCAATTGAATGCACTTCTCTGCTAACTGGCTCGAGTTTGTCTGTGAATCTGCTGTTGTCATAGCAACCTGTTACTGTCTCTGCAGCTGCGGTGTGTGATTACTGCAAGCAGAAAGAGTCTGAACTTTACCAAAAGGAGGTACGTTTCAGATCAAACTGTTGTTCATAATCTATGCCATTTAGATCGGATGGCTTGTTACGAGGCTAGCGCCTTGCATAAGAATATTTCCTTTTGGTTCCTAACCAAAACAGGATGTTGTGAGGGCCCAATAACCACATGGCACAACGTAGTTTATTTCTCTTTTTGTTCCAAGTTTTATTTGGCAAGGAATACTGTCACTAGCTAGGCCTGTTGCTAGCTAACACTTTAGCTCGTGTTCTGCAGATCTTCCACATGAGGACGTTGGAGGAGCGTTTCTCTCGTCTCTGGACTCAGTGTCAGCGTTGCCAGGGTTCCCTCCACGAGGACGTTCTTTGTACCAGGTACTCCTCAAAACATATATATTCTGTACCAGGTGCTGTAACACACACTGGAGTATATAGTTCTCTACGTCTATACTAGACTATTCATTCATTTTGCAGATATCTTTTATATTTAATTAAACGATGGGTATATCTGGAAGACAGAAACAGGAAAGTGGGGTAAAGAACAGTTGGAGTATAGCAACCCTGACCTAGGTGACTTCAAGGCATTTTGCCTATAGTTAATTCAGATGTTCATTACAAGTACATCTTCCGATGTCAGCCAAAATGTGTATTAGTAGTCAATCTCCATATTTGACCTGTGTTTTGTACTTTTTCATTAAAAGCAAATTTATCCCATGAAGCATGCTTGCATACAAAGACCGACTGCTGTTAATGCCATGATGAATATGATCAGTCTATAGCAACATCGGTATTGGCCAACACATTTCATGTAGGTGCAGCAAATCATTAAGTTTGCAACTGATTCCTATTTCCCCGTTGCCCGTTCCCCAGCCGAGACTGTCCCATCTTTTACATGAGGAAGAAGGTGCAGAAGGATCTGGACGATCAGGGGAAGCTGGTGGATCGTTTCGGCTGGTGAATGCACACCCGTCGCTTTTCGTTTGTATAATATGCACTGTATTTTACTTTAATGGTTTTGTATTGGGAAGTGAATAATAAATATTTCTGGTAAAATTGTTTTTTTACCAATGTGGTTCATGTGCTAGCTTTCGATAAGGGGATCCATACATCCCTGGGGCATTGTAATTCATAGGTCTTAACTCTTCTGGGATTCTTTATTCAGAGGTAGAATCTGAGTCAATCTAAATTTGAGCTGGTCAAGCTGATACCAGGTTTTCTAGCAGTAACTTCACAAATTAGACAAGCTCAAGAGGAATGGGGTGCTTCACTCTCAAATGGCTAAAGGTGGGGTTCTGTAGTGGTGTAATTGTCAAATAAGATCCAAGCACCAATTAACAGACCGGCTACCACATCCTATTTTAAGGCAATACTAAATGGTTGCAATGTTTGAAGAATCAAAAAAGGTGATAGCGAACAAACTTTATTAAAGAATATCAATGTACATTTGTTTACAAACTGTCCTTCAGCATTGTCATGTATTTAGAACTATATAGATGAGCCTTGGCAGTGATCGTAATGACAGTGAGAACTGACTGACCACCTTCAAACAAATGAATTCCCCCAAAGTGAACTTGGCTGCAACCGCTGCAAAAATGCCTTAACAGACTGGTCAGATAAAGACACACTGAACAGCTTATGTTCATTTTTAACAGGGCAAATTGGAACCGTTACATTTGGGGATTTGTTAATATTTTCAATGTCTACAATTTTGGCCCTTTTAAGTAGTAAAATAACTGGAGGTAGTCAAATCACCAATCAATTCTAAAAACGAAACCCCTATAAATTGTAGAAAATATAATTAAATTCTAATTTGTTAAACCATATCCCCATTGAGTAGATTTTTTAACCTGCCCTGTTCATTGTTACGTCTCCTTTATAGACGCTAATGAGCATTTTGAAAGAAACTACTGGCCGTTATCCTAAAAAAAACCTCAAAGCATAAAAGGGGAAGTCCAGCCAAAACAAATTGGCCGGCAAACAAATTACTGAGCCAGCTGGAAAATATGTGAACACCACAGATTTGTCTTATCTTACAAATGGTTCACCAGATATTGGTGTCACTTGCCTGAATTTACACTATGGAAGGTTTTTCGTTAAAAAGACAGCACATTATTCCCAATACAAGAAAAAAGAAAAAGGGGGTTTAGATTGTGTATGTCAATAATGTAATTTGGTCATGTGGACAGGTGACAGGAATTGTTGGGCATACAGGAAGTTGTGTATTTCTGTAGGAGTCTGAATCACCATACAGAAGTATGATAAACAGAATAATGACTCACTGGATTAAACGGCAAGCTGTTCTTCAGTGGGAGGTGGCAAAAAAAAAAAAGAAGTAAATAAAGTGCACCAAGGAAGGACACTGAAACTCTAGTTTGAGGCTAAAATATAAACTGTTAATGTAACAGTCTCCCACATACTGTGAACACTTGCTATAAACTGTAAATAAAAGTAAAAAAAAATACATTCCAACTGTCCAAAAAAAGAAAGTATAAAGTAACCAAGAGCTCTATGGTTTCACAGCATTGAGGACTCTGGAGTGAAGTGGGGGTGGTGGTGGTGACACTGGGGTGGTCGGTGGCGACGCGTCATGGCTACCTTCGTCAATAGTCGCCAAGGTGGGCCTTGACAACGAGATGGGGGATGGGGGGGGGGGGGGGGGTGGAGGGGGACGGTTGACTTGGGACTAAAAATGGCTTAGAGCGCTATAGTATGTGACATCTTCTCGGAGTGGTCTTCTTGCTCTTCTTGTTGCTGCGGTGCGTCTCCTTGTAGCGCCGGATCTCCCTCACCAGGGAGTAAAAGGCCTCCTCCACACCCTAACGCACAACAAATTTGTAGAGATAAAAAAATATATATTACACAATTTTGACTTTGTGTTCATTACTACTACAGATTTAACCCTCATTCAATGATCATCAAGTACAAGCGCTTCTCATGATATTAGAACTACTCCTATTATACACTCGCTTTCAAGGTACACAGTCTTTATCAGTTGGAGTTTTCTGTACCATTTTATTTTGATTGCCTTTACACAGACTGACCCGAGCTAATGTCTTTGCTGTTAACCAAACATAATGGATGAAAGTGAAGCAATATCAAATCATTGTGGATGACTGTGGTAGAAGCGGGATAAACTACAAAATAAAGAAGGATGATGTGGCAAAGAAGCAGTGGTTGCTCACTACCACCTGGGAGCAACCTTGTAATTTGCTCATGTGATGAGGCCCAGAATGTCAGGTAATCAAAAGAGGCCTAAACAGGTAGGCTGCGTTACTCTGGGTTAGCACTCCAAAATCTTTGGCAGGGGAGCCTGTCTCAAGGCGTAGTTTGAGTGCTATATCCACCTGTCTGGTCTTGGCCGAGGTCTCCACGAAGGGCACTCCGTAGCTGCGAGCTAGCTCCTGGGCCTGCCGTGACTCCACGCTTCGGGACCCCAGGTCGCTCTTGTTGCCCACAAGCACCATGGGAACACTGTCGCTGTCCTTCACCCTGTTGATCTGCTCCCTGCAGCGAAACATCCATTACAGATCCAGTGTACAACCAGTCCCACCAACAATGGCCAGACGATGTCAGAGTTATTTAGGAGACGTTTTGCAATTTATTTTCATGCTCAAAGATGCCTACAGGTACACTGTGGCCAAGGGTTTCGAACGCAGAACCTTTCGGCTTCTAGTCCCAACACCCTGGACAAGTGGTTTCCAGGCTGCTGGGGTTCGAGACTTATTTCCTGAAAGGGAACAGTATAAGTGGATAGCTGTATTTAGCTGTGTATATATGAGCCAGTCTGCTCTTATATACAGTACCTATCAGACCCATCGTTTTTCTTCACCAAAAATGCATCTTCATCATTAAATATCTATAGCTTTTGATAATGAGTCATCTGCCTCCGAAAACCCCATATGCAGTCCTGCTTCCAAGATTGGGAAACACTGCTGCATGAGATCATCCTGCCAGTTCCCAGCCGTCCAGTCCATCCTCGTACCTGTACAGGTGGACGTCCTCGAAGGACTTGCTGTTGTTGATGGCGAACACGCAGAGGAAGCCCTCCCCCGTCCTCATGTACTGGTCACGCATGGCGCTGTATTCCTCCTGGCCCGCTGTGTCCAGAATGTCCAGCAGGCACGTCTCACCGTCGATCACCACCTGCTTCCGGTACGAGTCCTACAAAATAATGCCCCATCCCCACCCCATTACCATCAGAGTAAGACAGAAGACACAGAACAGACATTTTTCGTCTTGAATAGTCACATTGGGACATCCTGCATCGGAGATAGTGAGGGTTGTCACTTCAGATGTCGCTGAATAAGTGATTCAGAGACATCTAGTGCTCTCTATGAACAGAGCTCCTGCCAATACGGTCAGTGGTGTAGCCCTTCAATTTAACCCCCCCCCATAAAACCAAGTTGTTTGGTTGAGTTTGATTGTGAAACGCACATTTAGATTCATAATGTAGCTATAAGGATTTTTTTTGGCGATAGATAGATGGAAAAATAATGACTCCTTACTGACGTAGTAGCCCCAAAGTTTGCGAGTGGACATAAATTGCAGGTGGCGCTAGTAAGGTGTCAACATGCAAGTGTTCCTGTGTGAATGTTTCCCTCTAGTTAAATGCCTCTTTCTCACCTCGATAGTGGGATCATATTCGTCTACGAAGTGATTCTGGATGAGTTGTATGGTCAAAGCACTCTTGCCCACACCTCCGGCTCCAACCACCACCAACTTGTACTCGGTCATACCTAGGAATTTGGCGAATAATAACACTTTTATGACTTTAATATGAACATTGACTGTAATGGTGGTGCAACGAGCACAAATTGACCCCCTGTTGCGTTAACATGGCCGTGCAGAGATTCAAGTCTGGTCAGGAAACTGCTTCCAAGTTTTAAGTAGATAATAAGATAACCTATAGTAAAGTAACGACTGCTTATTTCAAAACACGTACAAATATGCCATCTGTCTTACCTTTTATGTGGCTGGTAATATTCAGGTCAACGAAAATATTGATTTAGTTGAATTTGCGAAGGACTAAATTAGATTAGTTAGCTCGCTACATAGCCTGTAAGGATCTTATCGTTTTAAATCATAGCGATCACTTCATTTATCTAAGGAAAAGCGTATATCAAGCAAGCGTCTTTATGCAAGGTTGCAAATAAAGTTAAACTACACGTTTGATAAGAAAAGTGGGAACTCCTATTTAGCCTCCATTGTGGTTCATTATTGTAGGAAGGCTATCGCTGTAATCTTTCTTAATAAATAGCCAATGGAAATCTAGCAAAATAGACAGACGTTGTAACCGTGCAGTCAAAGTGGAGCTTCGGTTCACAAATTCGACCAGGTCCCGCCTTTAGACATTGTGCTGTCCAATAGTAAACGTGTATATCACCTCTTGGGCGTGTCTGAAAGAAAATAGGGAAACCATCCAAATCTCAGGCATTAGGAGCCACGCCCAACATTTTTGACATTCATACGCCTTAACCAATCAAATTAAGTGCAGGTGTGACGTTGACGGCAATAGAGCATTTTGATATGATTGGCTGTGAAAAGATTATGACAACATCGTTGCAATAAGTTACGTTATGTGCCTAAACCCCGTTCCATCAGCTCGTATGGCTGTCAAATTGTCCTCCATAGAAAGACGTGTTAAGCACATTGCTTCAAATGTGGGCATGGTAAAAAAAAAAAAATGAGCTGTTTCTTGAAATTCACTGATAATTCTGTTGTATATTTCATTATTGCTTCTTTTTTATCAGTTAATTTGTTAATCATCTAAAAGTATTGAAAAGCTTTCTATATGCAATTATATATATATGGATATATTGTATACGTCCATTCATACACATATAAAACCGACATCTCAATCTCCTTTGCCCCACATTGACATGCACATTTATTATCATACATGCCTTTGTGTGTGTGTTTGGATGTTTGTTTTTGTGTGGTGTGTGTGTGTCTGTTTGTGACGTTCGCTCCTGTTTCTCCTTCACTCTCCCACCGAGTACATCTGCTCTCCCATCTAATCTTTGCCTAAAATCACATAGATAATCCTGCATCCATCTGCCATGGGAGAGAGAAATGGAGGCTAGATGGCGAGAGAGAGAGGGACAGAGAGAGAGGTTTACTTTTCAATGTGCTAGATGGCGAGAGCGAGGGACAGAGAGAGAGGTTTACTTTGCTTGCTGTAAGTCTTGTGTGAGTATTTTCTTGCTAATGGTGTCATGACAAAATAATGGATGATTTATTTTCAAATTCACAGATATTTATACTTTATTATACACAAGGATGTGCCACATATGCATCTTTTACATACAGTCATTTTTTTCTCTTCACTTTTTAAGTGTGTTTAAATATCTATATTTATTTAATTATTTTACACAGATTCCCCACACAGGTAAAGCATACATCTCGTCAAGACAGTGGAAGAAGGAAGAACAGAGGGAACAGAATCTTTTTTTGAAGTACACCGTTACAACATTTAGAAACATACAATTGGCATTCATCTCTATAACGTGTCGAACGAAAATATTGATTTGATCCACTTTGAAACCACCATATCTTGACATAACACACACACACTCACACACTTCACACACAATCACACACACATTCATATCAAACCTCTCAAGAACAATGTTGGTATTTAGCCTTGACTGAAGTACTGTCGATCAGTCCAACACAACACACAGTGGCTAAGATTATATTTGTTTTATAATACATAATTTGATATTTAATAAAGCAATACAGTATTTTAGATGAGAAACTACATAGTTCCCACTTAAAATGTCTCTTTCACACACACCCACACACAGCACACTCACACAAGGCTTCCACCAATACACAGCTTGTTAAAAATGGCACACAGCCATTTCAATGTGTGTGTGTGTGTGTGTGTGTGTGTGTGTGTGTGTGTGTGTGTGTGTGTGTGTGTGTGTGTGTGTGTGTGTGTGTGTGTGTGTGTGTGTGTGTGTGTGTGTGTGTGTGTGTGTGTGTGTGTGAAACACAGGACGGGATGGGGAGGCTGCACTGCTGTGTTTTTGGATCATTATAACATGCTCACACAGCACCTGCACACAACACACACACACACACACACACACACACACACACACACACACACACACACACACACACACACACACACACACACACACACACACACACACACACACACACACACACACACACACACACACACACACACACATCTGCATTCTCTGACCCACCAACTTATACATGAAAGACCATCAGGGATAAAAGACAGTACAGCAGACAGGCAGACAGACAGTACAGCAGACAGGCAGACAGACAGTACAGCAGACAGGCAGACAGACAGTACAGCAGACAGGCAGACAGACAGTACAGCAGACAGGCAGACAGACACAGAGAAAGACACAGAGCGAGGGTTTTAAGATAAAGAGATCGAGACAAGAGAAAAACGCTAGAAATGTCGGTAAGCTTTGTTTTGTGTTACTCGCACATTCTTTGCTAGCTGAGTAACCATGGCGTCCTCGTGGGCCACCTGTGCAGTGAAGCGGTGATGTCAGAACCGCGTCGAGTGATTGTGCTTTCTGTGGCATACTGTTTAGTGACCCATAGACCAGCAGTGGCCCAGGTAGGTCACGGTCAGGGTTAGGCTGAGCTAGGGTCCACGTGCGCACCCTGAGGTGCATGTGGAGGTGGTTATGGTGTGTGAATCCCGAATCCCACTGCTATACCACATGTTAGTACTAGCAATGAGCAATTTGCCTTACCCCTTCCATAATAAAATGTCACCGTAGGTCTCTTTGGATACAAAGCGTCTGCTAAATAACTAGTAATATGGAAGTGATGTTATCTACGTTTCTAAAGGTGCTGTAAGATTATTTTCAGCCACATACCACATGCACACATTCATTCTGAAGCCTGGCGTGAGTAACAGGCTCAGGATACCAAGCGGTAGCGCTTGGTATCCTGACAATTAGTTTACGAAGAATGATTAGATTAGTCGATCTTAAGAAATTTTTACTATAACAGATTTAATTAAGTAATGGAATATTGCTTATTGAATGGTAATTTCAGCCATTTATAAATAGTTAATAAAAGTAGTAAACATTTCCTTCCCTATTCAAGGGAAATTAGATACATATATGTTCTTGGGTGCTCTTCACGCAAACAAGCGAAAAAAACCAACATATTCTAGTAACTTGAGGGCGTCATTGGCATTTTACATTCTATAGACTAAATGATTATTCAATTAACAATGAAAACTGACACGAAAGTCATGGTCAGTTGCAGCCATGTAGAGCTGATGGTTTAGGCAGGGGTGCACACACACACACACACACACACACACACACACACACACACACACACACACACACACACACACACACACACACACACACACACACACACACACACACACACACACACACACACACACACACACACACACACACACACACACACACACACACACACACACACTATTAGGGGACAATAAAACACTTGTATATTAGTACAACACCCAAGCACCCTTATGACTTGCCGGAGACAAGTCAAAAACCTTTTTCAATTCTACTACACCTCAGACACATGCGTTGAGTATGAGAAATGATTTGGGATGGCATTATCAGTAGCATTAGCATAAGCTTTAGCATGAATGTTTAAGCAGTGGAGCAAATCAACCTCTTCAAAGGATTGCCATTGTTTGATAAAGACATTGACTAAGGATCTAATAGATTCCCATTGCTAAGAGAATAATATATATCATAATATAATGAATAAATAATAAGAAATCAAATAAAACATTGCAGATTTAAAAACGTTGAGCAGTTCTATGGCCCTGAGTTTCCCACATGGCTTATATTCAAAAGTGAGTTTCAATTACTGCCAATAAAATCTTTTATTTTCAATCATAATATCCTTGGCACCCAGATGTGGTCAACCCCACCCAGACATGTAGAATCTTCTCCGCAAAACCCCATCTAGACAAATAGAATTTGCCTAGTAAAACCCCTTCTAAAGATTATAGTCTGCTCAGTAAAACACTTCCCGTGGCATCACAACACTCCCCAGCACAAACAATGGGCACAGGAGCAGGATGGAAAGTTATATTAGTGCAGCTGTTCATACATACCCATTAATGTCCATCAATTACACACACACACATACAACACATTTGCACACACACACACACACACAAACACACACGCACACACACACACACACACACACACACACACACACACACACACACACACACACACACACACACACACACACACACACACACACACACACACACAACACACACACACACACACACACACACACACACACACACACACACACACACACACACACACACACACACACACACACACACACACACACACACACACACACACACACATACACACACACACTTCACAATTCATTAATAACTATTAAATAAGACTTCTGCTCTCTTATGTGCGTTTGAAAATACAGTACAAATGCACATTACGCAGCTCCATTGAATATTGCATAGACCTAGTCCTAGACCTATTCTCATCCCCTCCATCCAAACAAAATCTATATTTCTTACTTTTAAATCAATTTATCGCTCTCTTTTTCGTTGTCAGGCCTCCTCCTTTCTCCTCGTCTCCCCCCTCCGCGCGGGAGTTGTATCCTGGTGGCTGCACATACTCCTCCTTATCCCAGTCCGACACCCAACCTCCTCCTCCTCCTCCTTCTCCTCCTCCTCTCCTCCCTCCTCCTCCTCCTCCTCCTCCTCCTCCTCCTCCTCCTGCTCCTGCTCCTGCTCCTGCTCCTCCACCGTTGGCACCATGGCTCATCGGTTGGCTCATGGCTCCGTACTGCCCGCCCCCGCGGTACATCTCTTCCGTCTCATTGGCGAGCTCGTCCTCGTCGATGATGCCGCACTTCTCCTCACTGGTGTCTTCTATGTCTGCCCAAGGTTGCTTCTCTCCGGACGCAAATAATCCTAGGGGGAAATGATGTTGTTCGCGGTTTTGAATGATCGGATTACGATTCTGCATTCTGCAATCACAGAAAACTATTAGTGGAGAAAGTGTCAAGGAAATATGTGTTTTTGTGTGAGGGAGAGTGAGAGTATCAGTGTGTGTGTACATGTTTGTGTAAGTGTGCAACCGGATTGGGTACTCTTGCGTAACTAGCTAGGTGAAATGGTGTGTGTGTGTAGGTTGTGTGTGTGTGTAGGTGTGTGTGTGTGCGTGTGTGCGTTCGTGCGTGCGTGCGTGCGTGCGTGCGTGTGTGCGTGCATGTGTGTGTGTGCGTGCATGTGTGTGTGTGCACTACATACCATAGAATATGACTCCTCCATAGTGTACAAGTGAAGCTATTAGGAACACGTACTGCCACTCCTCACGGGTCTGGAAGTCAGAAGGTCATTCAGTATACATACATACATACATGATACCGTGGTGGAAACCCAGCATAATCCAGAATTACATCCACAGTCCTTTATGCAGTTTTAGGGTTTGAGTTTGTGAGGTCACATCTACCTTGTGTTTAGTCATGGCGCCCACGATGAGAGGACACACCATCCCCGATAAGGTTCCCACACCATTAGAGATACCCATCAGGATGCTAGCATACCGCGGCGCGATGTCCAGGTGATTGACATTGAAGCCTAAAACAAGGACGATTGTGCCCTGTTTCAACTGTGAAGCGACTTTGAGTGCTGTGAAACGCACTACACAAGTTAAATGTATGATAAGTCTATAAGTCCATGTCTAAAAATGAACATGATTGCAATTTTAAACTATACATCAATTACACAATACTTACATAATTACATAATTACAAATACATAATTTGAATGGGGAAGCCTGTATGACATCTTTCAAATAAGACACTTTCAAATAAGACACAAAAAAGTATACAGTGTATATATATATATATATATATATATATATATATATATATATATATATATATATATATATATATATATATATATATATATATATATATATATATACGTACATATATATATACGTACATAAATACTGTATATACTGTATACTTTTAAGTGTCTTATTTGAAGATATATGTATTTATATACACATATATATATACATATATACAGTATACATGTATGTATGACACTTTTCAAGTAAGACACTTAAAAAAAGTATATATATATTATATACCAGGTAATGCAGGAAACAAACGTAAAGAATACAATGAAATACTGTATATAACACAGGCTCACCTGAGATAGCAAAACCACTGAAACCAACTGCCAGCACCAGGAAGGAGATGGCGACCCCCTTAGTGTGAGAGAAGCCCACCACGAGAAGAAGAGTGGCCTCCATCCCAAATCCTACAGCGCAAACACACACAATGTGTGTGCAATGTGTGAGCAATGTCCAAAAAAAAATAACATGGTTTTGAAATGTCTGAAAGATTTTTAAAAACGTGTTTTTAAGGGATGCTTTCCAACCCATTCTGAAGTTGAATTCAAGCTGCACTTAACCAGCCCCCGGGCAGACTCACCTCCGCAGTTCATCATCTTCCTGACGTTAGTGGTGCTCATGAGGTTGTGAGTCCTCAGGTAGTCGGCCAGCTGGCCCCCAATGGGCACAACGATGGTCATTACAAGGTGGGGCAGGGCAGACACCATGCCCACCTGGAGTGTGGAGCGAGAGGAAGGTATTGGGAGGAAAACTCAAAATGCGGAGGTGTAATGTCGCTGAGCAGACATTGTTTTATCAGACTCTCATAGATGTATAGCTGTTGTTGTTGTTGGTAAAGGGGGTGGTGGTTGTAGACGGGGTGATTATGGTGTGGTGGATATGACGTTGGTGTCGACCGTTGGGGTGTAAGTGATAATGGTGGTGGAGTTGGCGGTGACAATGGTGATGGTGTTGATGGTTGTGGTGGTGGTGGTGGTGGTGGTGGTGGTGGTGGTGGTGGTGTGGTGGTGTGGTGTGGTGTGGTGGTGGTGGAGAGGTGGCGGTGGTAATGGCGGTGACAATGGTGAATGTGTTTATGATGGGTGTGATGGTTCTGGTGGTGGAGGGGGGGGGGGGGGGGGGGTCGGTGACATTGGTGATGGTGTTTTTGATGGTGGTGATGGTTGTTGTTGTGGTGGAGGTGGTTGTGGTTGAAATGGGATTGGTGGTGGTTCTAGCGGTGGTGGTGGTCTATTGGTGGTGATGGTGTTGATGATGGTGGTCATGGTTGTGGTTCTGGTGTTGGTGGCTGTTGTAGGGCTGGAGGTGGATGTAGTAGTGGGGGTGGTTGTTGCAGAGGATGAGGGTGGCAGTGGGGTTGTAATTGTTTGTTGGTGCATAGGGATACTAACAGATGGAAGGTTTTAAAACTGTTTCAGCGTTAAATCGGCCCAAACTCGATCTCACCTTGCTAATCTCAAAGCCAAAGACCTCTTCAAAGTAGGCAGGCTGGCTGATGAGAAGGAGGTAGAACGTCCAGCTCCTGCAGAAGTTTGCCACAATGATGGCATACACCGGCATGGAGGTGAAGAAAGCCCTCCATGGGGTTTTGAATTTCTGCCACAGAGAGAAAATATGAGATGATTGGAGTTCAGCTGTGGTGGTGCCCACAGCAACATAATGGATTATGGAGAAGGCCGATGCAGCTAAAGAGACAAATAGTCAATAGGATGCATTTGTTTGCGTCTGTGCCTGTATGTTTGTGCATATCTACATTATGTGTATATTATTTGCATATGAATTGTAATGAATTCAGCTACATGTAATTAATAAGCTGGTTGCGGTAAAAACCAAGGTTGGGATTTAAACGTATTATTATTATTATAAATTTACAAGATAAATGTTAGCGTAGTGCATGATACAAAAAAAGTGTTGATTATGGCAACGACAAACACCTGAAGTGGATTGGCAAAGGAAGCGGACTCGCCGATGGCCTCTTCGATGTACTCTCTCTCCTCCGTCGTGATGGTGGGGTGAATGGCCGGACTCTCGTACGACACCAGGATCCAGAACAAATACCAGAAGATCCCAAAGCTACCTGGGAGAGGGGGAAAGGGCCGGAGACGAGTCAAGAATACAGAATGACCGATTGGAAGGGCCGAGAAGAAGAAGAAGAAGAAGAAGAAGAAGAAGAAGAAGAAGAAGAAGAAGAAGAAGAAGAAGAAGAAGAAGAAGGAGAGAAGAAGAAGAAGAAGAAGAAGAAGAAGAAGAAGAGAAGAAGAAGGAAGAAGAAGAAGAAGAGGAAGGAGAAGGAGAAGGAGGAGAAGAAGAAGGAGAAGGAGAAGGAGAAGAAGGAGAAGAAGAAGGAGAAGGAGAAGGAGAAGAAGGAGAAGAAGAAGAAGGAGGAGAAGAAGAAGAAGACCGACTTCTTAAAGGGTAACACACCAACCCTAAAATAAAGCGTTTGAAACAGCACTGTCTCGAGTAAAACATGTGCCGTGTTCCAATACCCGTACTTCCATGAGTATACTTAAAGGAAGTACACTTTCTGCACTATCCGTACTCACTTGAGTACACTAATTTTTCAGATGTGAGTGCTGTTCCAAAACGAGTACTCTGTGGTGCACTTACCGGAAATGACGATCGCGACAGCCGCCGCTCGTCACCCGCCAAAAACATCCCGCTCTTTAAGTGTGGAATAAAGTAACCCGATGTGTGTTTAAACATCTTTTTAGTTTGTGCAATATGGGTCCGTTAACGCAGCAAATGTGGAGAATGCGCCGACGTCGTCGACGTTACCTCCTCCTCCTGACGGAGACAGACAATGCTAGGGTAGGTGTTATTTAAACGTCATGTATGTCTTTTTTTTGTCTACCCAAGCTAGCCCATATTACAGCAGCATTAGACCTGTCATTTAAGTTATAGTGGGGGTTTACTTTTGTGATTATAGTTATTAAAGTCGTAGTCATGATATTATGATATCAATGATCAAGTTTAGTCTATTTTTTCGAGTTGAGCGCTCAGCCTGGCTCCGCCTCTTCCGCTACGTAGCTAAGATGGCTGCCTTTGCGTACGTAGCTAAGATGGCTGCCGTTGATTAGCCCGTTTTGAGTACGGCATCCGGGTCCTTGAAGTATACTTCTTTTCGCTGGATCTGAATTGGAACTTACTGTGCACTCAAATTTTGGCTAGTAAGTACGGTCAGCACGGGTATTGGAACACGGCAATGGTTTACTGCAATTGTTGTTTCTATATGACACCAGGGCATTTATTAGCACCAATTACAAATGATTAGTTTGGTTTGGTTTGTGGTGATTGGTTGTTCTAAAATAATGATTTAATGGAGTGAACATAAAGTTGCAATATTGCTCTGACTGCAGACATATTTGTCAAATAAACATATGGCCATAACTTAAATAAAGGATTATTAACTAATGGTTCAATTCTTAGGTGTTGACATCTTCTGATGTGTGCTTTAAGACGCTGTAGGTAAGATTGGAGAGTTGTAAAGAGACTCGCCATCCACCTGAAACAGATATCCTCAATAGCTGCGGGAATACATATTTAACTACCATAATATGGTGTTATTCTTACCTAGAGCATCTTTAAGCTACAGCTGAGCAATAGAGAGACATGTATATTCTATCCAATCAGGGGTCTGAGAAAAACTAACCATAGACATAGAAAACAGACGGCCAGCCAGTGTACTGCACCAGTATCCCGGCCAGTGGCATGGCCACCACGGCCCCAGCATAGGACCCTGAGGAGAGCACAGGAGAAGAAGAAAGTCATTCGCTTTGTTCTCATTTCATCACACTGGCTCATGGATTAAAAGGTGAAGGTAGAGATGCAGTTAAAGCGTGAATAAATTCAAAAGAGTCGCCATAGACATCAAGGTACTGTTGTCGTGTATCAGCAGCGCATTATACTATACTGTATGAAAGGTTGTATTGTCGGTCAGACAGAAAGCAGAAAGGTATGGCAGGGAATGTGTATGTGTGTTGTGTGTGTGTGTGTGTGTGTGTGTGTTGTGTGTGTGTGTGTGTTTGTGTGTGTGTGTGTGTTGTGTGTGTGCGTGGTGTGTGTGTGTGTGTGTGTGTGTGTTGTGTGTGTGTGTTTGCGTGCGTGTGTGCATGTGTCTGTCTGACTGTGTGTGTGTGTGTGTGTGTGTGTGTGTGTGTGTGTGTGTGTGTGTGTGTGTGTGTGTGTGTGTGTGTGTGTGTGTGTGTATGTGGGTTGTCGGGGGGGATCTTCTGGGTTCCTCACCACAGAAGGCTGTTGTTGCCAGGCGACTCCGCTCCAGCGGTGGAGCCCACTTGGCCCAAATACCGTGGCAGGCCGGGTACGATACGCCCTGCACGTGAATAAACAATATATCAGAAATACACACACACACACACACACACACACACACACACACACACACACACACACACACACACACACACACACACACACACACACACACACACACACACAAAGGTCTATGTGTACACAAAGGTCTAATCTACATATATAGACTCACGTACACATTTTGTGTACTGTGTGCATTAAAGATATATTAACAACAGACTAGCGTTCACACACCCACTCCTGCAGAAATTCCCAACTGTCTAAACCGCAGACTGGTAAGTGTGCCTTTTCAAATATTTATTCATTCATTCATTCACTCAGAGGAATGCACGTTTACAGTATATACAGTACATCAGGGTAGTATGTGTGTTTGTTTGTGTGTGTGTATTTATGTGTGTGTCTGTGTGTCTGTATGTTTCTGTGGGTCTGTGTGACTCTTACTGTGTGCGGGCTCGTGCATGTCTCAGTGCAAATGCACAAATTTCTGTACGTATGCACTTATGTGTGTGTAGTGTGTGTGTTATGTGTACATGACCGTGTATTGAGTGTTTTGAGTAACTGTGTGTGTGTGTGTGTGTGTGTGTGTGTGTGTGTGTGTGTGTGTGTGTGTGTGTGTGTGTGTGGTGCGTGTGTGTGTGTGTGCATGCATGCGTGTGAGTGTGTGCGTGTGTGTGCGTGAGTGTGAGTGTGTGTGCGTGCGTGCGAGCGTGCGTGCGTGTGTGTGCATGTGTGCGCGCGTGTGTGAGTGTGTGAGTGTGTGTGCGTGCGCGCGTGTGTGCGCGCGTGTGTGCGTTCGTGCATGTGTGCGTGCGTGCGTGCCTGTGTGTGTGTGTGTGCGTGTGTGTGTGTGCGTGCGTGCGTGCGTGTGTGGGGGGGTGTGCTAGCGTGTGCATATGTGCGTGTGTGCGTGTGTGTGTGTGCGTGTGTGCGTGCGTGCGTGCATGCGTGCATGCGTGCATGTGTGTGTGTGTGTGTGCATGTGTGTGTGGGTGTGTGTGTACACGCACCTCAACCAGGCCCTGGCATATCCTGACTAAGATGACACAGCTGTAATGGCAGCGCGCAGCAGAAGGGATCAGCATGTTGAGGGTGGACGTCGCTACGATGGCGAAGCCGAACACCCTGATGAACACACACAGAAAATCAACATATATCAATTATATCGGAACACACAACCACATCACAAACTACACTATATGGAAAGATGTGCTGGGATAATTTGACATGAAATCATTCAAAATAATATTGTAAATAGTACAGCTAAGGGTCATCTCATGATTTAATGTGGTCATCTTAATCATTTTCTATCAGAATAGTCAAGTAGATACGTACATATCAAGCTCAACTAATAAATTCTGGTATCAGCAACACGAAGGATAAGGGTTAAAGCCTGCCTTGGCTAGCAATATCAAAAACGTATCGATGGTATTGGAGGTATTTATAGTATTGTAAGATGCACTGGATAAAAATGTCTTACAATAGTACTATAATATAAACGGAATATGTTAAGGAGTATCACCAGTGATATACTGTAAACATATATCTCTGAATGGTTCAACTGGATATCGTTATAAAGGCATGAATACAATAACTCAAAACCAAACCCTAAACTCCACCAATAAGAACTCCTAACCCGACCAAAGGGCTGAAACTCAAACCCTAAAACACAAACCATAGAAAGCCCTAACCCAAAACCGAAGTCAAACCCTAAAACCCAACCCATAGAAACTCCTAATCCCGACAGAAAGACCAAACCCTCAAACCCCTGAAGCCCTAGCGCTGGGGTTATGGGTCGGTTTCAGGGGACTCTTCATATGTGTTGTCATAGGGTCACTGGATGATGTCACTAGAGCAAGGCCTTTTACTGTGTAGATCCTTCCCACCTGTTGGCTGCAAACTTCCGGCAGATGAACCCCCCGGGGATCTGCGTGACGATGTAGCCCCAGAAGAAGGAGCCATGGATCATACCAACTGTCTCTGGGTCCCAGGAGAACTGAGCGGCCTGCACACACACACACACACACACACACACACACACACACACACACACACACACACACACACACACACACACACACACACACACACACACACACACACACGCACACACGCACACACACACGCGCACACACACGCGCGCGCGCGCGCAGGCACACGCATACAGATATACACACACGTATGCATGTACACACATACACACATACACATTGGTATGGATTTAGTTATGGACCCAGAAAACCTTTAAGGCTGGGAGACACATAAATAAACGCAGGGGTCCTAGACCTTTTGACCCAACTTTTAACCGATGCACGTATGCACACAGACACGCACGTACACAAACGTACATACGCACAAACACACATACACACACACACGCACACACACACCCACACACACACACACACACACACACATCTGCACAACAAATGTACCACGCACAGACACAAACTTAGCAGGCACACACACACAAACATAAACATGTACAGTCCCCACCACACACACACACACACACACACACACACACACACACACACACACACACACACACACACACACACACACACACACACACACACACACACACACACACACACACACACACACACACACACACACACACACACACACACACACACACACACTTACCACCAGGACCTCCTTGTTGCCCTTGAAGACGGTGTGGTCGTTGACCATGCTAACAATGGCCACGCCCAGGTTGCAACGGATGCCGAAGGAGATGCAGAAGCCCAGGCCTGACAGGATGGCGATGATGTAGCGGCGAGGAAGGCCGAAGCAGGTGCAGTCCACCACCGGCATCTCCTTCTCCACCACCAGCTCGGGTCGGCCCTCTGCTGACAGCTCAATGGTCTCTCCATTGGGCTGCCTCTTCTCTATCAGCCTGGGGGGCCGGGGGGAGCGAGGGAGCGAGGGAGGGAGGGAGGGAGGGAAAGACGTAGAGACGTAGGCGGGTGGGTTAGTTAGTGTCACTGCCATGGTGTTCTGTGTCCAGCAGCCAAAAGGTACAGGGTTCGATAATCTTTGCGCGAGAAACCTGCCTGCTGTCTCCTGCCTAGTGAAGCGTATCTGAATACACTTTTGATTTTGGATGAAGGCGTCAAATGCAAATGACTGGAGTAAATAGTAAATCAAAAGTCAATGATAGAGAAATGTAAATGAGTTTCCAATATGCATGTTTGAATTGAATTGAGAGTCCAACAGTAGCAGGGAGGTAGGCTCAAAGACAGAGAGAGAGAGAGAGAGAGAGAGAGAGAGAGAGAGAGAGAGAGAGAGAGAGAGAGAGAGAGAGAGAGAGAGAGAGAGAGAGAGAGAGAGAGAGAGAGAGAGAGAGAGAGAGAGAGAGAGGAGAGAGAGAGAGAGAGAGAGAGAGAGAGAGAGAGAGAGAGAGAGAGAGAGAGAGAGAGATAATCAATAGAGTACAGAGTTTTACAGAGAGGGAGAGTATGAAAACTAAACAGATGGCAGAGAGGAGGCTGTTCTTAGCCTCTAAAGGTCCTGCTATTTGTGAGAAAATATAGATTTGTTTTTCCCTAAAAGCTTTCAAAACGCCAAAAAGACAAAATATTTGCAACTCGACAAATAACTGCCAAGAATATTTGGCAGAATTTATCCTAAAATAAAAATAAGAAAATTGTCATTCATTGTATTGTATTGTATTGCCAGTCATTGTATTCCCTTTTCACCCAAATCCTCTATGCCTTTGTATAATCTCTGTGGTCATAGTATATTGTCGTTTATATGTACTTTATAGTATGCACAAAATGGATGTTATTGACTGCATGGCAGTAAATGTGCTGCTTTGTAATCGTTTAACAGCCAAGATCTAGTGGATCTACCGCAGAAGCTTTCAAAGGGATTGAAATTGTATGAGACATAATCACTACATTGCCATAGCTAAGTCAACAGACACTTAAGCAACAGACACACACACACACACAGACACCCCCCCACACACACACACACACACACACACCACACACACACACACACACACACACACACACACACACACACACACACACACACACACACACACACACACACACACACACACACACACACACACACACACACACACACACACACACACACATACCCAGACACACACACACACACACACACACACACACACACACACACACACACACACACACACACACACACACACACACACACACACACACACACACACACACACACACACACACACACACACACACACACACACACACACACACACACACACACACACACACACACACAGCCATATGTTTCTGTCACGTCTGACTCAGCATCCCAGTGTGTGGAGGCATCTGTTAGTGGACCTACTGGTAAGTTGGCTGGGAGGAGAGCTGGCCAGAGGACCATATCCCTCCCCCTCACCCCTCCTCCCTCACCCCTCACCTCACACCAGGCCTACCCTCTCACGTCTATGAGCTTCACACAGCGATAGTTTATCACAGGGACAGAGACAGTGGCAAAGTTGGCTTTGGAAAGAGGTGACAGCTGCTGCACTTTTGAAGTCCTCAAGGTTACGATTATTCCAGCCTCGCTGCAGCCTTCCTAACATTTCTTCCTTACATACTAGTTGTTTCTGTCTTTTTTATTCAATATGACTTTGTCTCTTTTTGGATTTCACATCTATAGTTAAATCCAAGCCATCAGAATATACAGTATAACAGTCAAACATAATGACATGATTTTGATAGGCAGTGTTTCTAAATTGAAGCAGCTCAGGTCAGAAAGGAACGCTAAATTTAAGAATTCAAGAATAAATAAATAAATAGATACATAAATAAACCAGCACTGCATAACTGTCAAACAGATAATTCAGGAGAGAGGCCATCTGTGTACAAAAACCTCTCTGTCAATTACACACATACACACACACACACACACACACACACACACACACACACACACACACACACACACACACACACACACACACACACACACACACACACACACACACACACACACACACACACACACACACACACACACACGCCATACTTCGAACCCAGCTCTGTGTCTGACACTGACACACACATCAACACACACACACGCACACATTCCAGGTATACGTCTGACACACACATCATTCAACCATATGAAGCACAGTGTGTGTGAGTTATTTACGATGCGGGGAGTCCCACACACACACACACACACACACACACACACACACACACACACACACACACACACACACACACACACACACACACACACACACACACACACACACACACACACACACACACACACACACACACACACACACACACACACACACACACACACACACACACACACACACACACACACACACACACACACATGCACACACACACAGCTCCCATGGCTTCCACTGGGCTGATCTACATACCCACTGAGCTGGAGAATCACCCAGGATGGGTTACCGTGGGCAGGACCATCAAACAACTGTGTGTCCTATCCCATCATATTATACACTATCCTAATCTAGCCTTCCCAAACCTATGCCGACTGCCATGTCCAGTCCTTTGAGTTCAGGCCGCACGAGCCAGTCCACACCTAGACTAGCTGAGCCTAGTTTATCCAGTCCTGTTTAAATTATAAGCTTATAGTCTTGCCTGGCTTAGCCTAAACTAGCTAGCATTTTCTAAGCCTACCAGTACCGTCTTAGCCTACCTACTCTACCCCAGTCTACCCTTCCCTACTCTACCTGACTGCACCGACTTTAGACCCAGGTATGTGGTTTTGAATGCTGTGGTCCAGCAAACTGAAAGATATTCCTTCATTTAGAACAATGACTCAGCCCTCCCACACTCCCTGGGCAATACATCCTAGCCCAAAAACATATCCACCAGCACCGCAGCAAGCCGCCTAGGATGGTGGTCAATTATTAATGCTCTTGGAGTTTTGATGAATTATTCACTTTAGCTGCTGTACTGCTATCTGCTGAAGTCTGTTTCATGTGTGTGTGTGTTGTATGTATGTATGTATGTATGTATGTATCACTCTACTATCTTTCTATCCACCTATCTGGCCTTCCTTCATTCGTTTTAATCCAGATGCATGTGGCTTTCACTCATTCCCTCATTTTCACAAAGCAGATTCAGCATAATCCCCTCATCCCCTCATAGACCTTACACGTATTAAGAGACTAGTAGTAGCCTAACATACAGTTGATGAATTCAGCCCACCCATTATGCTTCACTTGCTATGAAAAATATTGTATTGGGCTCTTTGTCTATCTGTCTCGCTATCACTATCTCCTTATCTCTTGGTTTCATGGCTGCCTATCTGTCTCTCTCTTACACTGTCTCTTCTCCTCTCCTTTTCTCTGTTTCTGTCTATACATACACACGTTAGGTTGTGCTGTCCGTGTTTTTAGCTTTGCACTCTCCAATATCTTCTGCTTTCTCATATGGGCTGTGGAATCTCCCTCCTTCAAATCTCCCCTTCCTCCCTCTCTCTCTCCCAGTCCTTCTATCTCTCCCTCTCCCTCTGTCTCCCTCTCCCTCTTCCTCACTCTGCTCCTCTCTTTCTATCTCCCTCTCCCTTTTCTCTCTCTCTAACACCCTTACTGTCTCCCCCTCCCTCGCTCCCCCTCTGTTTCGCTCTCAATCTTACTCTCCCTCCTCCCCTTTCTCCATCATTTATGAGCTGTCTGACTGTGAGTCCCTCCACTCCCACTTCCGCTGTCTATCTGTGAAAACATTCAGATTAGGATTACGATAAAACGCTCCACTTCCGCAAATTAACACGGGAGAACAAACCATCGCTGGGCAGAGCTCCATTCATTCTCAGATCTTTCTCTTACTGGTCACTCGTATTGTAACTTTCAAATGGCAGGTATTGTTTAAATTCACAACAAACACTCACACACAAACACAAACACTCACATCTCTGTCCTTACCCACAAGTTAAATCAGAGCTAATTTTGCACTCTGTAATTAAACTCAAATGGTAACATTCCACCATGGAATATTGTATATCTATCCATAGGAATATGTATTTACGATTTGCAGTCCACCATGTGAAAATGCAACACTGGTAAAAATATCATAACGAAAAAAAACAACAAGCAATCATCTGCAAATGTAAAAGAAAAATGTGTTAATGATTGCTTGCTTGCAATCAATGAGATAGAGAGATAGATAGATTGATAGATACAAAAATAGATACAAAAAGATGGATAACTAGCTAGATAGATAGATAGATAGATAGATAGATAGATAGATAGATAGATAGATAGATAGATAGATAGATAGATAGATAGATAGATAGATAGATAGATAGATAGATG
>OLKM01000349.1:109830-266125 GCA_900291075.1 Melanogrammus aeglefinus | reverse complement strand
GAGAGAGAGAGAGAGAAGAGAGAGAGAGAGAGAAGAGAAGAGAGGAGAAGAGAGAGGAGAGAGAGACAGAAGCAGAGAGAGAGAGAGAGAGGAGAGAGAGAAAGGAGAGAGAGAGAGGAAGAGGAGAGAGAGAGAGAGAGGAAGAGAGAGAAGAGAGGAGAGACAGGAGGAGTGGAGAGACAGGAGAGAGAGAGAGAGAGAGAGAGAGAGAGAGAGAGAGAGAGAGAGAGAGAGAGAGAGAGAGAGAGAGAGAGAGAGAGAGAGAGAGAGAGAGAGAGAGAGAGAGAGAGAGAGAGAGAGAGAGAGAGAGAGAGAGAGAGAGAGAGAGAGAGGTTGCTGGTGACCTCACAGTGCTTACGTTTATGCTTACCGACTGAAGTTTAATATAGAAACAGGAGATGCATTCTGATGGAGAAAAACTTTAAATAATAGATGACCTCTCGTCGGCTTTCATCTGAGGGGGGCCGGGGGGTTGAGAGGCAGGGAGGCTGGGAGCTCGCATCTACTAGACTACAGGGAGGGATGCCCACCGGCTCCACTGCAACATGCCTTTGTGTTCTGATCTCAACCTCCTCCTCACCTATTCAACAACTCACCTGTATCTGTTTACATTGAGTCATGTGGCAAATGCACAAATGCATGTGTGCCCTGTACATGTATGCTTACACACAGAAATACATGTACAAACACACACACACACACACACACACACACACACACACACACACACACACACACACACACACACACACACACACACACACACACACACACACACATTCACACAGTGCAGGCTCTGCATGCACACTGCACAGTTGGTTCAATTGTTTCCATTTCCCTTGCTGGCTTCACGCAAACCAATCAGAGGCCAAATCAAAGCGTGTATGGGACCTGAGCACGCACGTTTCCAGAGCATGCGCGTGCACGTGTCCTGAGCATGCACGTGCACGTGACCTGAGTATGTGGGAGACCTGAGCGTAAGCTGGACCTAAGCTTGCACATGGGCTCGTGCCACCAGCGAGAGAGAGAGAGAGAGAGAGAGAGAGACAGAGAGAGAGAGAGAGAGAGAGAGAGAGAGAGAGAGAGAGAGAGAGAGAGAGAGAGAGAGAGAGAGAGAGAGAGAGAGAGAGAGAGAGAGAGAGAGAGAGAGAGAGAGAGAGAGAGAGAGAGAGAGAGAGAGAGAGAGAGAGAGAGAGCGAGCCTGTGATCTGCGTGATCTTCAAGAGTTAATCCCAGTTACCGGAAGGGCAGAGGGTTGCCTCAAAGGTTCAAGGGAATGGATGGATGGATAGATGGACAGATGGATGGATGGATGGAAAGCCGGCTCGATGGATGGATGATAAATGGATAGATGGGAAGTCGGACAGGAGAACCTATGGACAGAGGTATAGACAAAGACAGATGATGGATGGCTGGGGAGAGTTTGAGGGTGCGTGCGAGGGACAGGAAGTGACATGACTTGGGAATGGGTTGGGTGGAAGGGGGGGGGGCAGGGGTTGAGGGATTTGTATGGTCTGACAGCTGGACTGAAAAACAGGCTATTTCAGGAAGGGATTTATACATTTGGTTGCTACCTCAAATCCAATGCACAAGCTTAAAGCAGCATTTATTACATGTGAGCATTGTCTTAAAATTCTTCTGTTTGCAGTTTCGTGTTCATGGGAAACGGAGCACTGGATATTGGGAGCTAGTGGTGACAGATTTTAAGTGAAAAAAAACAACTTTGTTTATTGGGCCTCCTGTAAGATGAGAAAAATAAATAATTGCCCTTTTGTGCTGGTGAACAACACTGAAACACGATTTGATAGCTGTTTCTTTCATAGCCAAAGTTTAGAGCCTCTAATAAAGAATAAAACTAAATAACTACTTGTAGGTCTATATTCATTTTATAAGTGTCATTATTATTTTATTAAATATTTTCAACACATAATGGATTATCCCCACTTTGTGTTCCATATGGCCATCCCGTTCAGGCGCGCAGGACGCACAAATTACGCACGGACAAATTACGTAACCACACCTAGGTTTTAGCAGAGAATGATACAAAAAAAAACGGCCTCGAGTTCCCTTTCTTTTCATTCTAATCATAATATCGTAAATGCATTCTTAAATATTTTGCAATGCCAAAATTAACCAGAACGATCCTATTTACGGACAATTAAACAAGAGTATCTCCACCAACACCCCAAAATAAAGCTTCTGAATTGATTTGACAAGAAACTAATTAAGCATTATATTTTAACAGACTACTTAAATTACAACGTGCTATACCAGATTTCTCATTGTTTGCCTTCTGAAAAGCGATAACGCCTAGACAGGTGCGCTTGAGTGCATTTCACGCGATTCCAAATGCTTTAGGATCTATAAACATAAAACAAATGAATGTCGTTAAACCAATCGGTATAAACATACGCCAAAACTTCAGGTGAAACAGAAAGTTGCTCAATAGGGACATAATGTCGAGGATAGATGGCGAATTGGGGTCCAGCATTTCTCAGTGAGTAAGTTAGTCCCTTGACAATTAAAACAAAATTAGTTCTGCCATTAAAATAAACAAATGTAAGTGCCTACCTGTGTATTTTCCCAAGCGTTTTTCCCGCCACCGCCTTAAACCTATCTGGTCGAATCTCCATCCTTGCAGCTCGTTGACCCGGCCGGTGTGCTGTGGTCCTGCGCGCGCCCTTATCCCGCTTGAACGCGCCCAGCCCTTTTCTCTTTCCTCCCTCTCGATCACACTCATCCCATCCCCTTCCTATCCTCTCCACAACCGTGCACACTCCATCTGCACGCTAACGCAGATCCACTGAGATAGACAGTCTATCCCTTCCAACTGAAACTAAGCTCGCGGTCTGACGGAGCGTTTAATTCTGGTGCTGCATTACTTTGGTAATGACGGTCATTTCAATGTTGTACTTTAAGTATGTGGCCTTAGAATGTATATTTTTTTTCATAGAGAGAACGCCATTTACATATTTTTTGTCATTTTATTGATAAATACAAGAGACATGTCAAAGTTCCGTTTAGTGAAAGTTTAGTGAAGGACCCCTTATCAGAGAGGTCATGTTTTCTCTTTCTCCACGCTCTCCAATGAGAGTAGGGGGACAGCGGTAGCGGGATAATCGTATGGATTTTCTCTAGTCGTCTGTCCAAGTCGTGCGTTGCCATCTAGAGGGTCGGTTTAGTAGGGTTAGTAACCAATGCATCCTTGTCATTTCTCTATACGAGCTCAAGAAATACAGTAGACTACATCTAAAATGTGGTTTTAAACGGTGACGCAAGAAATAAAACTGTCCCAAACCATCAATAGAAATATCTGGAAGAAAAACACAAGTATTGATATGAAAGGTAGGCTAATCTATAATCAGAGCAATACATCAGGAAGCTGGCTTGAAAGCCATGAGGGTAAAGAGTCAGGTCTTGTGGGTAGTTATTCTACATTATCCTCACATTAATAGGCAGTAAAAGTAATGGGTCTACTACAGCATGTCTTCCCAGTCAAGCTCCTTTCCCCCAGCAACATTTGTTACACATGCTCTTATTATTTAAGTTTCTGATTCAGCAGTTAGCTTATATAAAAGGGACATTGTCGCCATGAATGTTTATTACATGGACTAGGTGAAGGTTTGGTAGTTCCATCAGGATTATACATTTCATTTCGTAATTAGTTAAATATGTTGTTAAAATGTTATCTCTATTATTTGATAAAATGATTATGTTATAAGGAGGACAATTCGGTTGCCAACAATAAGGAGGGAGTTGTTTCAAGATCACCCCATCACATCCAAACTATATACATTCGACTTAAAAAAAAAAAAAAGATTGTTACAGATGGAAAAAACAGTCTAAGAGCAGCTCCAGCAGTTGAAGTCAGCTAAGTAAACTTTCTAATGTAGAAAACAGTCAATACTCTTTGGATTATTGTATGATATTCACAATCATTGAGTTGTACAGCATCTTGACATAGTGTTTCATGTACAGTCTCGCTGCAGACTATCAGATATTTGCCACATATGTAGCCTCATAGCTTTTCATCCAACTTAATCTAATTATGATAATTACAATGATTGTGTTACATCTCTTCCACTCTTTATCCCTAATATGTAGCTTACATTCTCAAATGACCCCTGACAGAAATAAGAACATAGACAGGACTTACATTTTGCTAAAATAATCTCTAGGTAAATGATCTAAAAGCACTTGATTGTTCCAATGCTGAGTGGAGATTGTGGACCACTTCAACTGGTCCAACTGGTTCTCCATTGCACCTGCTGCTGAGGTGGGACAGGTGTGCAAACATCAGGCCATATCAGCCACTTGGGAGTGCAGCCCTACATTCATGAAAATGTGCACACTTACGATGTGTCAATAATTGCATTGAATTCCAGAGATGAGGCAGTAGATATAGGTCCCTCCCCTGCGCTAGCCGTTGAGAGTGAAGTAGAGGATGGCATGAGCATTTGACCCGTCTGCAAAAGGCTGGCTAGACCTAAACCCACTTAGCTTCTCCTCCCAACCTGAACCTCCAGTGCTGAGGTGTTTTCAAACATTCAAAGTACTGCTAAAACAAAAATGACAACAAATAAAACGTATGAGGAGTTACAGATAACCATCCACGGCCATCCATTCGGATGAAATTCAGTCTTCGTGTCAACACTCAGCAACTACTTCCTGTTTCCTGAACCAATCACACCACCGTGTCCTCCTCCGGCTCCTCCTCCAGCTCCAGCTCTGCCCGCTGGGGGAGGAGTTGGTAGTGCTCCTCACTATGGCCAGACAAGAACCCCACCCTAGAGCAAGCTGCTCCGCCCCTCTGCTTCTCATCCTCCTCCTCCTCCTCTTCCTCCTCCAACGCAGCGTCCAGACGCTCCGTGGAGCTGCACTTGGTGTACATCTCACGGTGCACATCCTGGCCGACAATGGCCACGCAGCCGGCAACGCCCGCGTCTTGGGGCCGGAGGCGGGAAGCGCCGCGGCTACGCAGAGTGGAGTAAATGTAGCCGATGGGTACGGGTAGGCTGGGGATGATTATGAGCACGGTGATCATGGCCAGCGCCCAGCCCGGGTACTGGAGGCTGGCCTCGGAAGCCTGCAGACAGGTGGTCGGGATGGTGGTTGTGGTGGTTTCGGGTGGTGGTGGTGGTTTGGGTGATGGTTGGAGCGGTGTTTAGGTCATGGTGGCAGTGGGGGTAGTTGTGTTGGTGATGGTGAGGGTTGGTGGAGGACATGGGAGGGGTTTGTGAGGGGGGTGGAGGTGGGAGGAAATTGGTGCGGTTAGGTCGGAGATCAAATAGATTGCAGTAATGGATTACAATTTATTATGTTTTGATAATGGTTATAATTTTAAACTAATTAATTAGGCCGTGAAATTAAAACATATTATTTTATCCAAAGGCACCTGCATTTGTCAGAAGAAGATATAAAGAGATAAATAAATACTTTTTGAGCACAGGTAATCTTGTGGGCTGACGTCTTACCGTGTTCTCATTCCACGCGGTGTACGTGGGCCATTTGAAGATCATGCGCAGAATACTGGCAAACAGCAGCCCCACCATGGCCAGCAGACAGACGTACTTCCACAGGTACTTGTACACCACCGGGGGGCGCCATTTCAACATTACTTCAATGTCATCCAAGAAACTGGAGAAAATGGTATAGTCATGTGAAGTATATAAACATGAGTCTTCTTGAATGTATTATCCATGTAGTATAAAGGGATAAAATCAGACAGCCTGCAAGGTATTTCGCCCAAACTTCCTTGTCATTAGTCAAGTCTCTGTAACCTGCCAATATCACGAACCTGGTGAAGGATTGTTTCTAATTTTTAATGAGTGTAATTTGAGTGTAAAATTAAATGAGCCGAATCATGTTAAAAACATGAATGTGCCCTGACATGAAAAATCAATTATCAGTGGATGGGATATGCTAAAGCGCATCAACTGCCATACTTTTGAGTCACTGACTAAATTAAGGTTCAAAAATTTTTTTTCTCTCACCGGTCTGCTCCATAAACCCAGGATACGCTGTACGTCTCAAACACCACCACGATGATAAGCGGCAAGGTGGCGGAGTAATCGTCGAACATCGTCACAAAGTAGTTCCCTGAACGCTGAGTGAACAGCAAGCCAATCAGGAAGCCCAAAGCACAGCTACAGACTAAAGCAAAGAGCAAGAAAGAGGGCAAAGACAAGGTTAAAGTACATTTACATTTTAGGGCATTTAGCAGACGCTTTTATCCAAAGCGACTTACATCGGTTGATACACACATTGACGGCAGAGTCAACCATGCAAGGCGACAACCAGCTCGTCAGGAGCAGTTAGGGTTAAGTGTCTTGCTCAGGGACACATCAACACAGCTAGGAGGAGCTGGGGATCGAACTAGCAAACTTTCGGTTACAAGTTGATGATGTTCAACAGTCACGTTAAAGTTGAGCAAGAGTGATCGCACATTTAGTAGGCGGGAGAGTTAAAAAAGCACAATATTTGTTCTTTATTTGTAGGATTTCTGGGTTAACATAACATAACGTTACAGATAACATTATTATATCACTATCGATCAGCTTTGACAACAGACATACCCAGGTTATCTTAAAGGTCATATGACATGCTACTTTATGGATGCTTTAATATAGATATTAGTGGGCCCCCTAACACAGTATTTGTAAGACGTTACCGAAATTCAGCTGTGGTGTAGAATTACAGCCACTATGAGCGAGTCGCACATTGAGCTTTCCCCAAACGTGCCGTTTTGGTGTCTGTAGCTTTAATGCAAATGAGGAGGAGAGAGGCAGGTCAAGGAGGAGGGTGGGGGTGTGGCCCTGAGCAGCTTGCCGTCATGGTACCAGGCACTCTGTTTACAGTGGATGTATCGCAATGGCGAAGCACACACAGCCTTTGGCCGTGATCTGTAAATACCGGGTGCTCCATCGGGAGTCCTGGAGCTCTATATCTCAATAATATCATATTATAAATAGATATCTATATCTTATAATATATTATCACGACCAAAAGCTGTGTGTGCCTCCAGACGATATTATGAATCTCAAGCCACTGTGTCGGGTTCTCCGACGTCTCTGGTTCTTCCACTTCCACATCAATCTGAAGTAGACTGAACTGCAACATGGAGGAGAAAGGGATTGTTGCCCGCGATTGTCTCCTGCCAGAGCCCCGCTGCCGAGGCACCACCACCCCGACCCGCTGCCACCAGCTACCCGCGGGCGGCGGACAGCTGAGATCCGGCGGGAGACAATCGCGGGCACCAATCCCTTTCTCCTCCATGTCGCGGTTTATGTACTTCAGGGAGCCAAAGCCAAGGTTCCTTTCCCCCAATGCCTTCTGAGCCATGGCTGAGATAACCCCAACTACGGTTCTTGTTGTGGAAATACCAGAGACATCAGAGAACCGAAGTGTTATGCGCCATAACACCAACAGCAGAACAGTTATCCAAACAAAGTGTACAACACTTGCGTTACAGTGTGTGTAATTAATCACACACACACTGTGGCGCTCGCACGGTGTAGCTCATTGTCTCATTGACGGGCCAAATTCTCTGGGCGGGCAAGGCAGAGAAAGGGGAGGTAGCTTGGCCCCTTATGACGACATATGGGGCCACATTTCAAATCAGCGCGCCTGAGCTTCCATTATTTCAAAGGCGAGCAGGATACTTAGTGCTTGTTTTACACCAAACGCAAGTTTTAACCACTGGGGGACGATAGGCAGGCTAGGGGAACTCATTTTAATGTTAGAAAACCTCATGAAGTGAGATTGTCATGCCATGGGACTTTTAAGTATGAAATTTTACACATTGAGAATCGTTATTTATCATTCAATTTTGTTAACAAGTTCATAAAGTGATTATCAAAACAGCTTAGATTAAAGGAAATAAGTAAAAGCAGTTGAACTTTAGTAATGCTAGTGCTCAAAGGTTTTGACTTGTGTGACCTGTGATCTTGTTTTTCATCATTCTTCCTAGCTCTGATAAATCCGGCCACGTGTGTCGGCATCGGATTACAATCGTCAAATCTCTTCCAAACAGGGACTTTTAATCCTTGGGGAATTTCTCTTAAGATCCCTCCATGTGGTTAAACCCTTCTAACATATTTTATTTTGTGTACAGAGCAACTGAAAGACAAGCCATGTAGGTATTTAGAGACTATCTAACTTTCCAAGAAAAGCAAGATTCCCCAAGTAAAGCGGTCATCTGATTTGACCGATTGGGATGGGACAGAACACGCATGATTGCAATGATCTGTGAAGCCTAGTGCCAGGAAGGTCTGGCAGGCAGGACTGGATGAATGACGCTGAAGATGGTGACTGGCAGACCTTGATTGTCGTCAGTGTTATTCTTATGGCTGACGTCCCCAAATAAACTACCAATCACAACAATGCTTTCATACAGCAGGCTTAGAGCGAGGTTTTTTTTAACTGTGCTTTTTGGAAATGTGATCCAGTTGGTAACTAAATATGTAAAAGTGCTTAAAGGGATACTTCACCCATTCAGAACCGGCGTTTCATCATAATAAAATCACTATTGTAATATATAAAAAAAGTTTTTTTTCCCCTCAGTCTAACCCAGTCTTCCCTTGGCCCAGCTTTCGTTCTCCCGAGATGATGTTGTCATCTCGGGAGAACTTTGCTTGCCTGCTAGAAGGGCCGAGGACTACAAACCACTGGTCCCGCAAATTTGTGAGCCCACCAATAAGGAATGAGGGGGGGCGGGAGCTCGCGTACGAGATGTAAACACAATGTCCGCCATGTTTCTTCACCGCTTAGCTAGAGAACAAATTTGCAATGTGAACCAACCAAAGTGGATTTTGAAAATCTATTGTTGGATTCAGACTTTCAGGGCTATTGGTAAAAACCAGAATACAGCCAGGAAGAATTGAAATAAATAGAGGAGGAGGCTGCAGCTGAACAAGCCTTGCCTATTGCCGAGGAGCCGGAGCGCGGCGGTTTGCTCCGTTCGTCTATAGACACCAACACAGAGTCCCTGTGCTGCAGCGCATTTCAGCGATGCCAGTTTCTTCTAGAATAAATGAAGCTTGAAGTCTGTGTAATGCTGAATAGGCTACTCGAGGCATAATTTATCTTGCGTTGCTAATGTCGTTTTATTTTTGTAAATAGTTCATATTTTTCCCATGAATAAAACTTCAAATTCATGTTTGTTGTTGTGATTTGTTTACTAACCCAAGTGCTGTCACACTAGAGTAGGCCTACTGTATAAGATAAACTCTTATTTCAACTGGGGAGAAAAGGATGAGTACAAATACTTGCTATGCTTGATATGCTGAGCTACTGTAATTAGCAAATGTTTTTATGTAATATACAAATAATGCGTTTGAAAAAACGAGGGCAGAAGTCTAAACTAGTCAATGTATTACAGGGATATGTTTACACAAAGTTTGCTGGCGCTACCACTCGCGCTAGGACCATGGGTCTTTCCCCCTCCAAACGGAAACAGGCGGGCGGTGCAGCGAGCGCAATGCACTGTGGGAGTTGGAGGATTTCTTACTTTTGAGCCGGAGAGACACTTTCTGCCTTTTCTCAGGCTAGGATGAACCGATTTCAAATTGTTTTGCACATTTAAAATACATAGAATTATTTACTTCATATAACCTTCCTATCTCCACCAGTGAAGTATCCCTTTAAGTTATAACCGTACAACATAGTATATATAGATAGAGAGAGATAGAGATAGAGAGAGAGAGAAAAAAGCAGCTACAAATCAAAACAAAATTAACAGTTATAAAACATACACACACACTTTGTTATTATTAATAATAAAATAACTAAATGATACCACTGCCATCCTACCGGTGAGCACAGTGCGGTGTCGCCCCAGCAGGCTGAAGTTGTCCATGAGGGGGGTGAGGATGCCCTGCATGGTGCCGAACATGGTGCTGAGGCCCAGGTTGAGGAGCATGAGGAAGAACAGCGTGGACCAGAAGGGGCTGGCGGGGAACAGAGCCATGGCCTCTGTGAAGGCTATGAATGCCAGCCCTGTCCCCTCCACACCCTGGGGAGACGTGGGCGAGGGGAAGGAGGACGAGGAGGTGGAGGAGCAGGAGGACAAAGGTGTACAGTGTGTGGCTGGTGTGAATGAAGGTGGACATGGGATGTCGTAGGTAGTTCATTCAATAATATTGAACAACTATAATATTAATATATAATAATTACTATAGTTAGTTAGTATAATATAGTAGTTATATAGTGTAGCTAATAGCTATATAATTAGAGTAACAGAAAAGTAATATTGGAGAGTTGTATTGTTAAGTGTACAGCTACAGTTATACATATTATGGATACAATATCTACAATAAACATTTTGGGGAGGATTCGTTCAAGCTTAGGTGTTCTCACTTTCAAAAGTGAGCAACCACTGGATTTCAGAATTACCTTATTCATCTCCTTGTCCAGATTGCAATCGGTGATGTTTGGACCCGCCAGGGAGCCGTAGTGCGAGAACCACTCGTGGTATTCACCGATGGACACGGAGCTCGGGTCGCTCATGTTGAACTGGGGCCACCACGGCTGCTCCGACCAATGGGATGCCCCCTCACCCAGGAGGCCCAGGTTACTGAAGGACACCAGAGTGACGTTGATGCAACGTATGCCATAATAACCTAATAATATCCATCACCAATTATGCATTGCTGGCAATAATTAAAGGTTCCATTTCAAGACCAGTAGCAGCCCTGCAAGGTACACGTGTGCAGACACACACAAATTGGTGTCACATTAGTACACAAGAGTCCGAGAGAATTCCAGTAGTCAAGTTGTACTGCCAATGATTGGGGAGAGCACAAAATTCCGACCACATTAGCAAACACGACACACACGTCTGTGCCTTCCATCTGTCCCCTGTTTCCTGAAATGTGGAACAGATCGGACGACACACACACACACACACACACACACACACACACACACACACACACACACACACACACACACACACACACACACACACACACACACACACACACACACACACACACACACACACACACACACACGCACGCTAAAAAACAAACAAAGAGAAAGAACACCCACTCCGTCACGCAACGCAGCGTGATGTTCTTGGCGCGGAAGCCGAGCACCACGAAGACAACCAGCGAGGCCAGCACAGACGTCATGAAGTTGATGCCGGACACCATGAGCGCGTCCCGGTGGCAGTTGTTGTGGACGGGGTTGTAGGAGGAGTAGGCAATGACCGAGCCGTAGCCCAGGCCCAGCGCGAAGAACACCTGCGTGGCCGCCTGCCGCCACACCTGCACCTCCCCCCAGGTCTCCACCTGGGGGGGAGACAGGGGAGGGGGAAGGGAGAGGGGAGAGAGAGAGGGGAGAGGAGTAGATTGTTTAAAAAAGGAGTTGTATACTTTAACTTGGGTTTTTCTGGCTTGTTGAGATTGACGATCGCTTATCTATGGCGGATTAGTTCTTTTGAAATAATATAGGTAACTATTAAAAAAAAAATCGATCCATCAATATAGATACATCTCTTATATGATGAAACTGAGTGTTTACTTTTGGGTAGAACATGTAAGTGATCCCCTCCATCGCCCCATCCAGCATCAAACCTCGCACGAGGAAGATGGCGAGCACCACATACGGGAAGATGGAGGAAAAGTACATCACCTGGAGAGCACAAACACTGTGTGTCAGGTCTAACGTTCTGCCATCTATGCACATGATGGAGTGGAAAATGAACTGGAAAATTATAAGCTTAGGAAATAAAAAGCATAATTTCACTTGACAATACACATTATAAAAAAATGTACATTATGATATGATTAATAATAAAGGTTTTACCCTGGCCGAGGACTTGATTCCTTTGATCATCCCAAGGGCCACGATGGCCCAAGCAGCCAATAGGCAGCCTGTCATGATGGGGTTGAACCCCGCAGACTCGTCTATGGAGTTGGTGATGTCAAGGGCCTTTCGGAACCAGAAATAGGACGTAGGGGAGCTGCCCTCACATTCCTTAACTGGTCACATGGTAAGAAGAGAGAGGGGGGGGGGGGGGGGGAGGAGGGGGGTTTCGTTCAGTCAGGAACAGAGGAAGTGGTATCAGATATCGGATACTTTGTAGTGTGTATAAAAAGAAGCAGTGTTGCCATAACACCAAGCAAAAAAATAAAAAAAATACTTTATTTGAAAATAGTGGCCACCTTCATTTTGGATTGGATGAACAATATCATTAAAGTGGGGGGGGGGGGGGGGGGGTGCGTCCCCTGGGAAAACTTGAACAAAAAAACTTTACAGAACGCAATTAGTCCTCTTACACAACGTCCTCCTTTACGGTGGTCAGCCGTGAGTCTGAGTGAAACTGCGAATGATCAGTTCATAGATTTTAGGGTTAGTGTTAGGCCTACAGACTAGTGCCAGTGTCTCATGGAGAATTGGTTTTGTCTACGTTTCGTTCGAAAGCCGTAGCCCAAACAACAAACTTTAAAACATAATTTTTTTTCCAAAGGTGGGAGTGGAACACCCTAGCTGCAGCAATATCCTTCACAAAACAAGCGAAGAAATGTTTACAGCTTTACAAAATATGTTTCTAATCCAATTCAACCAAAAACATTTCATAAATCATCTTCTGTGCACAATTTATTCTTGCAGTAATCTCAGGCGCGCACACACACACACACACACACACACACACACACACACACACACACACACACACACACACACACACACACACACACACACACACACACACACACACACACACACACCTGTGTTGTTGGTAGCAGTGTCGATGGGACACTGTTCCCACGGCAGGGGGTACTGGAAAGAGTTTCCCATGTAAAAGAGACTCCATGCAATGATGACATTGTAGTAGAGCGCCACGTAGAAACACACCTGAGAGATGACAACCGGTTAGTGAAGCATTTATTACTGAAGTCGGAAAAACACTATAGTATTTACTACTAAAGGAGGAGTAACAGTTAGTGTTTACTACTGAAGGAGGAGAAACAGTAGGTATAGTGTTTACTTCTGAAAGAGGACAATCATTTAGTATAGCCTTTACTACTGAAGGAGGAGAAACAGTAGGTATAGTATTAACTATTCAAGGAGGATAAACAGTATTTACTACAGACAGAGCTGAAGCAGTTAGTGTAGTATTTACTACTGTAGTATTTTGGCTTCTTGTTATAAGGACCCAAACAGGTAGGCTGCATACACTGGGGAATTGAACCTAGGCCACGTTCAAGGATACCAGGTCGAATGGACACAGTGGATATGGAAACTGTCGTGTAATGGGAGATGTAGGTTTCCAGGTAACATGGAGGGCTGGGTCACCACTAGTCACATTTGAGGTGTGCCTGTAGTGTGAAATACCAGCTTTAAGACCTAGCTGACCACCGTTTGGTTTGAGAAGCTATTAGTAGTATATTTTTCTATGATTTGGTCTAAAACACAATCCGATTCTATTTATTGAAAAAACACTTGTGTACAATTGTCAAAAGTATGGCAGTCAGTTGATAATAGAGTGATAATAATATTGTTGTTTCTCGTGTTACCAAGCCACGGGGGAGTTCTGTTCGGCTCGTTTTAGTTTTGCCTGTTGCGTAACACGAGTTCCAACACCTAAATCATGACACCACATGGTGTCTCTCTCACACACTCACACACACACACACACACACACACACACACACACACACACACACACACACACACACACACACACACACACACACACACACACACACACACCTAAAGATAACTTTTTTTTCAAATATCCTCCGTTCACCGGTGACACCAACATTCTTACACCGGCGTTCACAGCTACACTTAAACTACCAATGCTGCCTCTTTCCAGGATGTCCACTAGAAGAAGGCCTAAAAGCGCATTGAGTCTGTGTATACCATATGAAATGTACTATACAAATAAACTTGGCTTGACCTGCGGAGGGAAGGCCCAGGTAGGGTAGAAAGGAGACATGAGTAGCGTAGTGGGGGCCTCGAATGAAGGAATGCACCAACGGACGTGAAGCTCTCACCAAGCAGCTGGAGTATCCGATGCCCGCCAGCTTGGGGGAGATGTGCTTCCACACACCGATGCTGCCCTGCCGGATGCACTGGCCCGCCGCAAGCTCCATGAAGAAGAGGGGAACGCCAATCACCACCAGCAGAACCACGTACAGCACCATGAACGCCCCTGGAAGAAAACACACAACACAGGGTGGAGGCTGAAACACTGAGGTCCTGTTTACAAACCCATCATTGTGACCTGAAGAAGAAAAGAAAATTGGAGATATTCTTAGGCCACATAACTACAACAAAATAATAAAAGGCAACCACTGAGAGTCTTAGAGAAAGAGAAAAAAAAGAGAAAAAGCCAAAATCGTTTTTTCTTTGATTTAAACATGGTAATTTGCCTAATATCATCGTCAATGTCGCCACCTATGCGGAAGTGCGGACATCTGAAGGTCTGGAGGTCTATGTAGGCAGTGGTTGATCGCGGCGTCCAAGAGACACTTGTAGTTTAACAGCGATATATTTAATGTTTGCTCCCGAGTGAGGGTTAGGATTCCCGGACACTTATAGTATATCGCTACGGTGTGAGGCGTATTTCTTACACAACATCGCTCTTTATAACGCTCAAACACAAGTTAACAGTGCTAAAGGTTGTAACCATGGAGATCACACGCCCTCCTCTTTCCGAGAAATCTCAACCTAAAATATACGATTTATAAACTCAGTGTTCAAAATCCAGCTGAAACAGTGGGCTCAACGGCTCTTTAAAAAAAAAAGAGGATTCGATTAAAGAATAACAATTTCAAGAAATAAAACTGCACACCTCCTCCATTCTGGTGACACAGGTAAGGGAACCTCCAGACGTTCCCCAGGCCTACGCTGAAGCCCACCTGGGCCAGGACGTACTGCAGCTTGGAGTCCCAGGCTGGGCGGTCCTGCCCGTCAGCCCCGCCACCAGCCACCTGCCCCGGCCCAAACTGGGATTCCGCCTGGCCCTCGTCCAACCAGTGGCTCTCCTCCGCGTCGTCGGTGGGCAGCGGAGGCTTCTCTGCCTGGAACGCACAGAGAGAACGGCTGGGTTGGATTGGTTGGTTTTTCCCCTTCATTATCACGCCGATTCTTTCATTCAATGATCAATTAGGAGAGAATTAAGAAGAGGGTGAAAAGGACATGGGACATGGAAGAAAAAAACTAAGTGAAATTAAGTGAATGCGATTATTATTAATTAAAGTGAAGGCAGACAGAATCTGAAAACACAAAATAACCACAAACAGAGGGATTATTATTTAAATACCTCTTTCAACACAGATTCATGTCTCCACCGGGGAACTCTCCTTTAATATACATCTCAAAGTCAGCTTATAAACTCTTGTCATGGAAAAACTGAATACTGTTGTGTGAGGCTTGTTCTTCCTCAAACTCAGCAGCACCATCTGTCATCGGTCACCTGCTTAGCCACGTAGCCCAGTGGGAAAATAGACATCACCTTTTCAATCAGTGAAGAATAAGAAGTAAAGCCTTATTTCCTCTCTATGCAACATCAATTCTGTCTCTACTGTGGGCAAAGAAAGACCAAATATCTGGGGTCATCAGCAGGTAAATCAGTGGCCACCAAAACTAGGTTGTTTTAATAGAAATTAAAATTCAAACCGATGCCAAAAACTGCTCTGTTAAATAAATGCCTGGACTTATTACAGTGATGTTGCGAGACGATTCCAATATGCAAGATATACTACACACTAAAAAAAAACTAAAAACTGTTGTGTCCATTTCATCAATGAAGCACAATGACTTGAATCAGACTTCAGAAGTCTGATTCAAGTCATTGTGCTTCTCTCGTGAAACATGTTATTGTACACCATGTTGCTGACAGGATAAGCAGTAGTGAGGTCACCTTCCTGCTGATATTTACCCTTACCAAATCCTTCTGATCTGTGAGCCTAACCCTTAGCTGATCATTCTATATGTGCCCCAGTGGGGGGGCGGAAAAGAAAAAAAACAAACACGTTAACTTAAGCCTATGGGAACACGTCTCAAAGGGAGCCAGGAAGGGAGGGTTTCAGAACGGCTATTTTCTTTGTGGGTAAATCAGCATTCATATTCTATTCATGCTAGCCTACCAAAGACCCCATGTGAAACGTAACGGCATGACGTATTGCCGTTCCCATTTCATAAATAAACACAGGAGATATGTTCCATGTGGGGGCCCGAGAGGGGCGGGTGCCTACTGGTTGATGTGGGAAGAACTGAGGAGAAGCTCATCTAACCAGCAGCAAAAATTGGCAAGCAAACTTAGGGGTGAAAATAGGTCTCTGATTGCATAGGACCAGTGTAGATATGTGGCATGGCACGGGTCAAAAGGGAGGTGGAAAAAGTCTGAGACAAGTCTGTGACTTTGCCGAAGTACAGAGACCAACCTCCAGGCCCAGGGAGAGAGCCTGATAACACACACACACACACACACACACACACACACACACACACACACACACACACACCACACACACACACACACACACACACACACACACACACACACACACACACACACACACACACACACACACACCTAGAGATATGTGGGGGGGGGGGCTTCTCCAAAAAGGGATGTTTGGGTTACGGTTGGTCGGTGGTGGGGGTGGTGCTAATGTGGTGCTCCGCGAATAGGGTTAGATCACCTTCAGACACACGGTAACAGAAGCTGATAGAAAAGAAAAAACATTCCACAAATGGTTACATATTTTAATAATTAACATCTCTCATTCTGGTAATACGTGATTCAACTCTGACTGTAAAATGGAGGTTAGAATTCAAGGGTCAAAATTCATATGACATATGACAAGGGTCATATGAACTATCTCCTCCATGTGTTCAAAAAGCCTTCAAAAGTACAGCTTTCTCACCAGAATATATATATATATATGTCATTTTTTGACTCCTTCTACTTCTATTTATAGTCCAAGATGTCGATATAGTACTGACTGTCGATCACATGACGGGAAACCGTATCCCACCCACCCACACACTCCCACACTTTCCAGGCGCTCTTTAGTTTCCAAGACAACTAGCAGGGCTTTCAGCTTGTTAATGCTAAAGCAACCACAACCAACATGCTCCGACTCCCACCTTTTATTGGGAATAAAGACCCTATACGTATAGCTAATGTTCATTATGGGTGGATGTGTGGTGGAAGGAGAAGTAGTAGTAGGTATTCTGTGACCCAGAATAAACATGGGGATGGGAGTAACAAAAAAAAAAATAGAAATAAAATAAATGGATGCATATCAAGAATCCTGTCAGGACAAAGATCACTCTGACGGACTAAGACTTAGATGTGCAATGCAGTAAGGACTGCCGTTGAAAATCTAGCCAGCTTAGGGGGGCACTGATGCAGACTCTCCAAAACCTCTTCATTATTAATCTGCAAAACTTGCAGAGGGAACATGCCTACCATGCATAGTGAAAAACGCAAGGATGGACCGATAGCATCCCCGATGGCACCTCGACGCGATTCAGAACACTTCCACTTTCTGACACGCATCAATCTCCTTGTCCCTGGGTTCCCAGCACTGACCATTTAGTTCAGGATAGTCTAGCGTCTAAAGGGGGTCTTAAGGCTCTGGGTCTGAGCCTTTCCTGTAGGCGTCCTTCAACGTTGGTAGGACATTTACCATTTTGCTGTCCATCGTCATTAAGCAGGGAATTCAGATACGTGTCATTTTGGAGCCGATAGGGTTATGCTTGTTGCTCAAATATGTCTAGAGGTAGGTTACATGTTTGGGGATCACACCTAGGACATTTCAGAGAGGAGTGCTACAGCAGTAGAAATAATCTCCCCCCTGTGTTGTTTAACCTTGGGGACTGTAATAATAACAACATATTAATAGTTGGCAGGGTATTTTGAGATGTAAACACCTCTCAAGTCCAGCATACTCTCCATTGTAAAGAGGAATGAACTAGAGGCTGAGATCTTTGTGGGTGGTTCGTATTATGTATGTTGACTGTACAAATGATTATCAAGGCTCATTCCATCACATGTTGTGGCAAATCCAAGCACATTGTTCTGCCTGGCTTGGGTGTACTTCTCAACCAATTCACATCGTTTAACATTGCACAATGTTTGCTCTGTGTGTGTGTCCGTCTTTTGCCCAAAGCGCGCCTGTATATATGCTCTGAAATGTATGGATAGGGAGATATTTTCCCTGGCACGGGGAGAGGAAAATATAAATAGAACAGTAATAGTTACCTGTGGATCAAAAGCATCTTGGCGAAAATAGAGCCTACACATGCAATTTGTGTGGTAAATCTATTTGTGAAATATGTAGACCTACATATTTTACTTATTTCTGGTTATCAAGATATTACGGTGTCAAAGCTGGAGTCAAGGTCACTGAATAAGAATGCTGCTCAGCTAAGCTCCTAAAGGGAATTGAAACCACTTGTTTCTTCTTATGTTTCCTTTTTCGAACCCATTTCAATCCAGTTCACCAATGCCACCTTTTGGCAAAAAAAATTATAACAATTCGAAATATTACGTGTAAGCATTTTTTAGGGAATTTTAAAAACGGATCTATCAAAATGGATCTATAATGAAAATATTAGTTATAATAAATGAATAAGATGATGAATACAAAGGTTTGAAAGTTGATTGAAGATTGAACCACCATTTATATATGAATGAAGTATCCCACGTGGATGCATTAATTGGGGATCCATGATTAAAATGATGCAGCATGTGGATGTTGTGTGTTTATATTATGACTAACAAACGCCACGTTTAAAGCTTGAATATGGTGTTTTACGTTACTTGAACCACATTTTTCCTCCTGAAACGGCATTTTTTAAAAAGGGAAACCAATCCAACATTGCATCCCTGTATATAATAGTCCTACACTGTATTGCACTTTAAAAAAGTTGACTTTACTTTTATTATTGCAGACCACCCCGGGGGGCACGGCTGCTCAACGGCGGCGTAGCGCGTGTTTGATTCTATGCAGACAAATCCAGTAATATCAATGGCAGTATAGGCCTACAGACCGTTATGATAAGAGAAGTAGGCTAGTTGTTGGAAAAGGGGTTGCAGCGGGGGTTCACTTACCATGGTGCGAGTGCTGTGGAAACGCGTGCCAGTAAAGTGTGTTCAGATATGGTCTTCCCTCGCCCCCTCCGCTACGCGTAGCTACTTTTTGCTTTAAATACCGTAAACTGATTTTGGACTGCCACAAAGGCTACGTTTGTTTTGTTCGTTCTCAAGACATGTTGCTGTCAAGGAGGTTCGCACAGCTGTCACAAGTCACGCTCCAATTATGAAGTTAGCACATGGAGAGGAGAGGACGCTAACCAAAACTTTTACGCCCCGCCTTGCCTGTATAGTCTACAACAGCAACGTGCGGTCGAGAAAGCGGTCTCTCGCTTGAGATTCAAGATTCGGCATGCGGGGAATTGACATGAAAAAGATTCATTGAGCATACGTTGCAAAGTCATATTATTAGTTTATTAATTGTAAACTTTACATGCTGTATATTAATTTATATAAGTAGTTGCAATAATAACAATATAATAATAATAATGATAATAGCCCTGCTCATTTCTGAAAGTCGGCTATGAATACAATACGATACAAATGTTAATGTGTATGTATTGGTCGGGATAGCTAAGGAAACTTTTTCCAGGTCCCAACAACTTGTCTCTCTCTTTTTAAAAAATTCCTGCTCCCTCTCCCTCTGCCTCTCCCCCCTCCCTCTCTCTCTGCCTCTCTCTCTGGCGTTGCCTCTGCTTCTGCCTCTGCCTCTCCCCCTCCCTCTCCCCCTCTCTCTCCCTCTCCCTCTCTCTCTCTCTCTCTCTGCCTCTCTCATTCTCTCTCTCTGTCTCCCTCACTCTCTCTCTCTCTCTCTCTCCCTGCTCTCTCTCTCTCTCTCTCTCTCTCTCTCCTCTCTCTCTCTCTCTCCTCTCTCTCTCTCTCTCTCTCTCTCTCTCTCTCTCTCTCTCCTCTCTCTCTCTCTCTCTCTCTCTCTCTCTCTCTCTCTCTCTCTCTCTCTCTCTCTCTCTCTCTCTCTCTCTCTCTCTCTCTCTCTCTCTCTCTCTCTCTCTCTCTCTCTCTCTCTCTCTCTCTCTCTCAATCAATCAACACTGCCAAAGAACAAAAAGTCGATTTAGGATAGCCTACCACAAAATATACGATATAATAATAGTAAACATGCATAACAATTACATTGAATTGTCACAATGTAAAATATAATATTGTTGGAATTGTAAATCTATTCAGTGAGACGTAAGACAATTATATTATGTGGAAATGTTGAAATGCTATTATAAGCCTTTCCACGTGCTACCATTTATAATTAGGCTATATTAATATAGTTTTTGTTATCTTCGATCTAGCTCATTTGGGGGTAGAAAAAAATCCACTCTCTCCAAGAACGTAACTGTTGTCATCCCTACTTCATGTTACCTTTCTATAGCCACTTATCTATTCAGCCTATACATTTTATTTCGGAGCGCCATGTAATTTCAGAACCAATGCACAAGAGGGCGCACTCTTCACAGCCAGCCTCAAGATCAACGAGTAGAATAGAATAGAATAATCTTTATTGTATTGTACAAGACAACGAAATTTTGTTTGGAGCAGTCCTCCTATATATATATATATAAATAAAATAAAATGTTTTAAAGTCCTTAAGTGTCAGTAGTGCAATAGTGCAATCATGTGTATATGAGATGAGATGGGGAGTATCAGTGTGGCAGTAGAGTTGGAGCGGAGTTTAGTAGTGTCACAGCTCTGTGATAGAAACTGTTCATGTATTAATTTCATGTCAACTGCACTGAAGTCATCATAACTTCATAAGTTCTCATTTTCAAATGATTATGAATACTATTATTGTTATTTGAAGCCGTGTCAGTCTTGACTGTGGGTGATGGGGTCCTCTGTGTCTGCTAGTGTCTATAATACAGTAATATTTTTGTCTACATTATCAAACGGAAGAACTTTTATTATGAAGAGCACAGGTTAACGAAGCACACTAGCCAATCAGAGGACCCGCCCACCGACCGAAACAAGATATTGAGTGGTCAATTCGTTTTAAGAACCAAAAAACGAATAAACGAGCTTAACTTTTGATTTTCGTTTTTTTGACAAAACGAAAAAACGAAAAAACGGTTTGTTTTCTTGTTTCTGCTTGTGTCAATTATTCCCAGAAAACAGACTGATAAAACCTTGCTCTCCCTCTTTATAGGCCTATTACAAGTGAACACTCCAAAAATAAACAAGATATCGCTTTTTGCCAGGATTTATTTGTTTTTATTAGCGGCTTATTTGTTTGTATTAGTGGCTTATTTGTTTTTATTAGCGCGACAAGGCGACCGTCACACCCGCTCCCCAATGTCCAGAGTTGGACATCTCGATCATGGGATATTGCCCAATATCCCGAGATAGCAAACCAATCAAATTGCGCCATCGTAGGTGGTTCACGAAAATCAAATAGCCTACACACTGAAAGATAATCAAACAATAGGCACACCGCCGCACCTATATGACCAAACCCTTGTGTTCGATTAATTCAATTTTCTTCAATCAGTTTTTTTAATTCTGAGTGACACTCCTCTTTGTCTTATTGCTGAATTTCATTGAGGTCAAACATATTTTTGACACTTAAAAAGCTATCTCAATAGGCCAATATTTATAAAATAATATCGTAATCACAAATATAAACAACAACATACATTACTTGTTGATCATGAGGCTGGCTGTGAAGAGTGTGCCCTCTTGTTTATTGGTTCTGAAATTACATGACGCCCCAAAATAAAATGTATAGGCTGAATATATAAGTGGCTATAGAAAGAAAGTTCTCATTTTCAAATGAATATGAATACTTTTATTGTTTTTTGAAGCTGTGTCAGTCTTGATTGTGGGTGATGGGGTCCTCTGTGTCAGTGTCTATTTTTGCCGACATTATCAAACGCAAGAACTTTTATTTTGAAGAGCCAATCAGAGGACCCGCCCACCGATGGAAACAAGATATTGAGTGGTAAATTCGTATGGGTATGGAATTCTCTCTTTTGGTCATTTTTGCAAAATTACTTAAAATCCTTATCATAACCCACTTACAGCCACTGAGTGAGAAGTACTGACATGAAAATTAAACAAGTCATCTGTGGAACATTGGACAGTAAGTAGCATTGGGCAGTAAGTACGTCAATTAAACGGTCGCACTGCACTCCCCCTCCCCCGCTCCCCGTGCGTGACCCCTTCGTGCACTTAAAGCTTCTGTTTGTTGTTATCCTGCGGTAGCTACTGGAGCTAGCTAACTAGCTAATGGCTCGCTATCGCGCATCTGTGTTCACGCTCGTGCGTGATTGCGGGTCCATGTACTTGGAATGGGTGGAGTCCGGGTCAGTGTTGAAGGAGAGGGGGTAGGACCACAGAACCAAAAAATGAATAAACGAGCTGAACTTTTGATTTTAGTTTTTTTACAAAACGAAAAAAACTTTTTTCTTGTTTCTGCTTGAGTCAATTATTCCAAGAAAACAGACTGATAAAACGTACCTTGCCCGAGGGAATAGTGGAGAATATAATTTCCCACTATTCAGGAAGCCTGAGGTGAATAATTTTTTAAGTAGGCCTATATAGTAGCCTACACGTGAACGCTCCAAAAATAAACAAGATAAAACTTTTTGTCGGGATTTATTTGTTTTTATTAGCGGTTTATTTGTTTTTATTAGCGTGACGAGGCGACCGTCACGCAATATCCCGATTTTGAGATCTCTATAACGGGATATTGCCCAATATCCCGAGATAACAAACCAAATTGCCCCAATTTAGGAGGTTCACATGTAGCATATAGGCCTACTAATCCCCACTATTTACAGGTCCCATGGCATGAAGATCTCACTTTTCTCACAGGTTTTCTTACATAAATATGAGTTCCCCTAGCTTGCCTATGGTCCCCCAGTGGCTAAAACTTTGACTCCCTGACGCACATGAACCACGACATGGAGAAAGGAATTGTTGACCGCGAATGTCTCCCACTTGAGCCCCGCTTCCCGCTGCTGAGGGACCACCGCCTCGGCGCTGCATGAAGCGGTGGTGCCGAAGCGCTGACTGCTCCCTCGGCAGCGAGGCTCCGGTGGCAGACAACCACAGTCAACAATCGCGGGCAACATGTCGTGGTTCAGTCTACTTCAGATTGATGTGGACGTGGAACAACCAGAGATGGAGAACCCGACGCGGCCGTTTGAGATTCATAATATCGTCTGGTGGCTCACACAGCTTTTGGCCGTGACCGTGATAATATATAATATATGATATAGATATCTATGTATAATATGATATTATTTAGATATAGAGCTCCAGGACTCCTGTGTGTTCTAGAATATTTACAGAACACGGCAAAAGGCTGTGTGAGCCTCGCCATTGTGTTACATCCACTGTTCAGGACCACACCCCCAACCTCCTCCTTGACCCAATAGTATCTGTCTGCGTCCTGCAAGACGGAGGCGTAACTTGCACTAGGAGGCGTAACTTGTTCTTTTCTAAATCGCGGTCCACGCGAGATCTTTCTCTTTTCGCGGTAAACAAAAAGCGTTGTAAATCACGGTTCACACGAGATCTTCATTGAAGTCGGGTCTTCCGATATTCATGACGGTAAGTAAATTTACCAGTCATTTATTACCGGTCATTTATGTACCCACGCACCACTGCTACATACAGATCACTTCTGCGATTTAGAAAAGTACTAGACACGCCTCAGACTACAAGTTACGCCTCCGACTACATGTTACGCCTCCTAGTGCAAGTTACGCCTCCTCCGACTCAAGTTACGCCTCCTAGTGCAAGTTACGCCTCCTCCGACTACAAGTTATGCCTCCTACTACAAGTTACGCCTCCGTCTTGCAGGACGCAGACAGACCCAACTCCCTTGACCCGCCTCTCTCCTCCTCATTTGCATTAAAGCTACAGACACCTAAACAGCGCATTTGGGGAAAGCTCAATGTGGCTGGAATTCTGCACCACGGCTGAATTTCGGGAACGTCTTCAAATACTGTGTTTGGGGCCTAGTAATATCCATATTAAAGCATCCATAAAGTAGCATGCCATGGGACCTTTATTAATTGTTAAATATTGTTATGATGTAGGCTACAGCTATCTCATTGTGCACAGTATAAAATACATGTTCTTACTATCCAAAATATTACAATAGTAGGCTCAAAGATCTGCCGAAATCTACTTTCAAGTCGACTTTTCAATAAAAGTCTTTAGAAACATGTTGGCATGGTTCCCTCGGAAATATTGCTATACGTCAGGATCCTTTGTGTTGATTCAAAGAACAAAAGCTTTGAGGTCCGAAAGCAATCTGTGCTCACAAACATGGTATAGTTTGTCTGGTTGGCAGACAGGCCCATAAGGCAATCTCTTCCCGCCAGTTTTCAGGTTTGACCGTGTCTCTAAAGATTGATGTGAAAGCGCAGAGGAGAAAGAATGTAGATTGTAGAATGTGCGAGAGTGTAAGGTTGGGAGCGAGTTTTCAGAGAGAATCACACATACACACACACGCACACGCTCACGCTCGCACTCACGCCATCGACCGGTTGTCATCATTGCCAGAAGAGAGTGAAAGCCACGCGCAGTTTGCCGGAGCATGGACTTGTTTTTCTCGTTCCTGCATATCTGATAAAGGTGCGACATTACTGACGCAGCTAAGCCCAATGCACACTGAGGACAGCAGAGGAAAGATTGGTGGCTCTCCCAGCATATTGGACTTAAACACTCAATCAGCGGGGAAAGGTATAGTGATGGGTCTTCTATTCTATATCCTACCTTTGTACAAATATATTTAGAGAGAGAGAGAGAGAGAGAGAGAGAGAGAGAGAGAGAGAGAGAGAGAGAGAGAGAGAGAGAGAGAGAGAGAGAGAGAGAGAAGAGAGAGAGAGAGAGAGAGAGAGAGAGAGAGAGAGAGAGAGAGAGAGAGAGAGAGAGAGAGAGAGAGAGAGAGAGAATTGTAAGGTGTTTGTGTCTTTGTACTTCTAGGCAAGGCAAGTATATTTGTATAGCACATTTCAGCAACAAGGTCATTCAAAGGGCTGCCAAAGAATGCCAAAGAAATAGATTATAAGAACATTTAAACACATTCAAAATTCAAAAACAAAAGTCTCAAATTTAATTTAATGAAAAATCTAGAATGTTTAAGCAATACAAATTAGGTGGAAAACCTCAATTTGCGTGCCACATTATGGTAAAACGTTTTGTCCTAATTTGTCATTATTCAGAAAGAAATCAGACGGACAAAGAGAGTGTGGGACGGACAGAGAGCTAAAAAGACAGACAGACTACTGTCGACTGTTGTCAGTTGTTCCATCTACATTTTGCTTTTATTGTTGTTATATACGTTGTAGAGAGAGCGTGGGATATTTGCCTAATAGAAACAATCCACCAACTATACACACACAACTCAGCAGGTCGTTATTGAATGACAGGTGGCCTGTTGCCACATATTGCCATGTTAATGATCGAATGAAGAGCAGAAGGTTTGCCGGCCTCTTATGACTCACACAATTTCCACAGATGTAGGCATACACAAACGTTGCTCAATCTTTAAATCTCCATGACACACCTTGACAAAGAACCAAATCATTGTTAATGGGCACTGGGAGATTATTATACTAAACCAAAATTGGCCAGGAAGTACCTTGCAGAGATTCTGCTTTTTCTGTGTGCAAAGAAAAGCTACCAAGGCCTTGAAATATCATTATTTTCTATTTGCATTATTCTATAATTATGAATACCCTTCTCTTGATGTATTTGTTTATGTCTCCTACTATTTGCCTGCATGTTTACTTAAATGAATGCACATGCACTCAAACATACACATCAATGATATAAACACCCTGGCACATACACAAACAAAAACACCCCCCACACAAACACGCACACACAGCACAAACACTAGATGTCTACCAAGTCCCCTCCCCTGGTCGCGGGGAAGCCTTCGGGGGTGCGGGTCATGATCACTCGCGGAGAACAGCCTCCTGCAGACAGCTTTCCGATGGGCTCCACGGCCTACAGCCAGGGTACGTACCCAGGGTTACTGTCTTGAGTGTGTGTGTGTGTGTGTGTGTGTGTGTGTGTGTGTGTGTGTGTGTGTGTGTGTGTGTGTGTGTGTGTGTGTGTGTGTGTGTGTGTGTGTGTGTGTGTGTGTGTGTGTGTGTGTGTGTATGTGTGTGTGTGTTGTGTGAGCGTGAGTGGGTGAGGGAGAGAGAAACCAACCCCAACCTGCTCCTTTTGTACTCCAGAATCTGCAAAATAAAGTTGGGAGGTTTTAATGAGGGAGCATGTGTAGGATTAACATCGACAGTGTTTCACTGACCTCTGTGCTCTTCTTGTTCAGTGAATAGCGGAACGTTGGAGCCCCATTCATCCTCTGTGAATCCACAAAGAGAGGTGGTACGTATGCATAACACACGTAACACAAGATAACTTTAGGTTAAAGGGGACACATTATGAAAACAGCACTTTTCCTGGTATTTGGGGTGTTGTTGTGGGTAGATGGTGCTCCCACACGCATACAAACTTTGAAATAAGTCTGTACATGATTTTACGGAGTACAATCCTTTTCTTCTCCATGTCGAGGTTCATGGACTTTAGAGAGTCAATGCCAAAGTTCCTTCCCCCCAATTCTTCTCAACCATGGCCGAGATATCCCCCACTACGAGTCTTGGCTTGTGGAAGTACCAGAGACGTCAGACACAGTCTTTATTATTCATAATATCATCCGAGGCGCACATAGCTTTTGGCCGTGATATAAGATAGATTATATAAATACCTGTATATAATATTATTGTTATATTAGATGCTGGCTGTTTCCCAATGTCAAGGAAGCATGCTCAACGAGCGTCCTTTTAAGGACGCTACGTCATAGAACGCCGACAAGCACTGTTCAATGTTGAGGACACTCGAAATTGACGCCATTTTTGCGTCCTTCTTTTTTGAGAATTCCGAGATTTTTCAAGGATGCATCGATGCATCCTAGATGAACCCAAACTACCCACAATCCTGTGCGTTCACTGCGCGGGATCTTGAAAATGGCAGAGCAGTACACGTTCAAATGTAAGTGAAGTTATATTAGTTTTCAGAAATATTTTGTGCCGTATTGCTTTTTATAGATTCATCGTGTTAATGCAAATAATCAAGCTTAAAGACTTGTGCCACTTTTCAAACGTTTTTGCAACTTAATGATACCGTACGTTGCTGTGTGTATATATATATTATATATATATATATATATATATATATATATATATATATATATATATATATATATATATATATATACATATATATAATATATATATATAATACATATATACATACATATACATACATATATATATATATATATAATCATAACATATACAACAACATATATATATATATATATATATACACACACATATATATATAACATAATACATTATATATACATATACATACACACATATATATATATATACACACAATATATATAATATACTAACATATATATATATATACATATATATACATACTATAATATATATATACATATATATATATATATATATATACTATATATATATATACATATACATATACATACATACATACATACATACATACACACACACACATACATACATACATACATACAATACATATATATATATATATATATATATATATATATATATATATATATATATATATATATATATATATATATATAATATATATATATATATATATAATATATATATATATATATATATATATATATATATATAATATACATATATATACATCATATATATATATATATATACATCATTGCTTCCATGTTGTATTCAGAAGTGCACATGTGTTTACAAGCGGAAACGCAGTATTAAAAAGCGGAAGCGGAAGCGCATCCACACTAGCAAGTCGTTCCAAAGTCCGAACAAGGAAGCACTCGAGCTAGCACTCTCCATAGGACGCGACTAGCAAGGACGCGTCCTAGCAAGGCTGCAGCCTTCACATTGGGAAACAGCCATAGAGCTCCAGGAGTCAGAAATTGGCAACAATCCCTTCTCCTTCCTGCTGTGGTTCAGTCTGACAGCTCATTGGTCAATGGGCAGCAGCTCATTTGCATTAAAGCTACAGACACCAGAAACGGCACATTCTGAAGGGACTGAAACAGAGGGGAATAGCGGTAGACAATATTTTTTTTCCTAAAAGCTATTTCCAGCAAACAGCTTTAAAAATATGTTTTCTCTCAAACACTATGTTTACTTGTTGGGAAAACACAATAATATGTCTCCTTTAAAAAACTAAGAACTATTGTTGTTGATTGTGTTCTATTCATTCACTATTATTGGCAAGCTAGATTAGAGCAATCTACAGTAGGCTATGCCAAACTAAATAAGCAACAAAATTGTCATGCTCTTAATCCATCTTTGATGATACGGTAGCTGCTATATGATTCAGAACTGACCAGTCTTGACTAAGGGACGTTCAGCACACATTAGAGAGGAGATGAGGGATACCTTATTGGCACACAACCAGAATTGGGGGGTATTTACAATAGTTTACTCCCACAGATTATACTTGAGGGTAAGTAAAAACCTGTTTTCGCAAGGAAGCTAACTATCAGCATTCATGAGAGTGGTAAAGGTTTTAGAAAAAATGGACACATTAAGTTCCATAGGAGCAGGTAGGAGGAGCGTTGTCAAACATTTTCAAAACCTACGTCAAACTAGCTTGAACTGGGTAGCTCTTAGAAAGATACCCATTTTGTATAAAGCTTTGTGAGACCCAAAGGGAATTAGAAAGTTTTGCTTTATTAAGGTCATACTTGTGGGAATCTTGCAGGAATCTGGCAGCATGTTATTGATGAAAACAAACTCAGCCAGCTGTTTTAAACTATAAAAACGTGTCCGTAAATGTTTCCAATCCACACCATGTCGAACATTACAAGAGTGTATGTGTATATTAAATACCGCTTTCAAAGCTTCATCCACTCACACAAATTCGTTTTTTTGGGAGAATATCTCTGTGATGAAACAGGGAGCCAGTTCTAGCTCCACCCCTTGCCATTTCTGGTTATCGACCCAGTCTCTGTGTTGTCTCTCCCTAGAAGTCCTGCTATAAATGATAAACTTAATCTGAGATTACATTCAGTGCAGAATGTGTAGGCTTTGTTTACTAACATCACATATGATGCACAAGTTTCTTCCTCAACCACAATACACAACAAACAATGCACACAATAACAATTAACAGGCAAATGTAGAGACAGTAGCAAACCAGAAACATGCAAAGAGTCACAGAGATAAGCCTCTGGTACTGTTGCATTACTCGGTCTGTCCGTCAAAGATTTCATATCTCTGTGAGCTGGCTGCTAATTTGGTCTGCTATTCATGGTCACTCATCATTCTTAATTATAATAACTACTACTACTAGCCTACTAACACCACTGGCGATTATTTCAACTTTCATATTGGTTCAAATTAAATGGACAAAATAGCCATTAAGAAATTAATTAATTAATCGTACACTATTTGGTTCCTGTAGGCCTACTGTGTAACCCAAAAAATTCTCAACAGCAGTGTACACGTTTGTGTTCATTGGGTGTCTAGGAAATGTTGAACCACTGCTTTGACGACGTGGAGCGCTTCATGGGGTGCCTGCAGCAGACGGCCGACGCCCAGGGCATCCTCAACCAGAGGAGAAAGAGGAAGAAACGCAGCAGGAAGAGCAAGAAGGAAGACGAAGACGGTGAGATGACGATCATTAAAGGGGGGAATTTCCCACCACTTAAAGCGTTTGTTGAATGACGCATAGAAGATAATTATAGGTACAGTCATTAGATTCTGACCATTAATGTCCTTCATTTTTTGTGTTGGAGCTAAAGTTGCTTAGGTGTGTTGCATGTTTGCATTGTTGTAGGTAAGGTTGAAGGGTTACCATTTCATGTTATTTAGTATGTTTTAATTAATTAAAACTTTTTGGCTTATTTAGACTTAACTTTAAAAAAAACAACTGTTTTATTTAAGTGCACAATGAGGTTATTCAGACTCTTTGTTTTGCAGAAAATGTGCTGACCATGAAAGCTTGCCCGCCAATCGAGGAGGAATTTGTGGGCATCTTTCAGAAAATCAAGTATTCGTTCAGTCTTCTGGTGAGCACGAACCATCCCATTCTGGAAAAATAAATGTTGGTTAATCATTTGAAGTTGAACAAAACAAGTCAGATCCTCCCATCTCAACTGACTTATTTCTGGTTCATTCAGGACCGTCTCAAGCCTTTCATCACAGAACCCGACTCCCCAGGACTGCTGCATCACGTCTTCGTTCCCCTGGATCTGGTAAATCGACTTGACTTTTCTGACCGATTCCTCTGACGGACTGTTTGACTGACTGACTGACTGACTGACCAACTGTGGTGGTTTTCTCTCCCTCACAGTTGGTCAAAACCACCGGAGGGCCAGAGCTGGGGGCCTCTGTGGTCAGTCCTGCCCTGACCAGTGGAGCCGTGTCACTGCTACAGAAACACCTGACCCAGGAGGAGAAAGATCTCTGGAATACACTCGGACCAAACTGGACTTCACCATGGTACCTATCTACCTAGCTAAACTCTAACTACCCAATGATCTAGCTTCTTAGCTATCGGGGGGCGAGAAGGACTAGGGTTGAATGATCAAGGCTTTATTGCGACTGCAGAGAGTAACAACATCACCTGAGTAGGTTTGCAAAGAACTCGTGAACTGTCTCGAAGCTCTACGGTATATCCTAATTGTGTGGCCTCCCCTAAGTGGTCCTTGGACATTCTACAATGCTCAACAGGGCCTTTTCATTCCCCATTAACATTTATCTTCCTGCCTACGTGGATATATACGTTCAAGTATTACGTACAAAGAGTTGTATATTAAACATTACAGTTATATGAATTTACATATTATGCATTACAGTTATATGAAGTGGGGTCTTTGTTTAAAATCAATTCATGTTTATTAACCTGATCTTAAATCACCATGACCTACCACATGTGTTGAGAGATGAGCCCTGTGAAAGCAATATTCATTTAAACAGTAAGCATTTATAGGCATTTGTAATAGTTAACAATGCCACTTTATTTGTCTGTTACATATACAGTCATAATCCTAAAGCTGGTAGTGTCTGATTTTAACCGGGGTATGGATTAGTTAATGTAACGTCTAACTTGAAGCCTACAGAATATGCATTCTAAAGCCACAGACGAGAAACCATAGGGTGTAACAGATGTCTCTGTAAGAGGCAATTTACATGAAGGATGCAGCCATTTGTTTGACACAGGAAGGCCAGGTAATATCAATAGTGCTCCACTGTAAATATATTTACCTCATATTCATGTTTAATTTATAAGTTAACTTTACTTATACTAAGACTTATAATCTAAGTGAACTGAGAAATAGGATGATGTCATTGAGTACAGAGGGATGTCTGTCTGAGTGTGTGAGGTGTCTGGAGCCTGCCCCTCCCCCTCTGCTGGTACATTTCTCTCCACTAATATATTCCAACATTTGGCAAAGATATCCTTTTTGAACGTTCATTATTTTCTACCATAATATCTAGCCTCTTTGGGTAGTAGACCTACCTCGACATTGTACAATTCTGCAGTAAACAATTTTCCTCCTGTCCCTGGCTGGTTCTCAAACTGGGTTCCAGAACTAAAAGCCTCATGACCAGAGGTCAAAACTCTTAAACAATAAGTTAAGTTACTGCAGGCTTTATGGTTTGAGATTATAATCATTTTAAGGCTTCCAGAGTAATGTCTCCACTGAGGCCTTCGACCTTGACCATTGACTGCACACATACTGTATTGACTGTGAGGTGACAGTAGCATCACAACTAAAACTGCTTTGTGTCGCCATTATTTCATGAACAACCCTTATGAACGCTGTTCAAAGGTGGCTTTGTGAGGTTATTGCGGATTGTGCTCCATCACAATGTCTTTACCATGGCTTTAATTGTCTTTGAGTACTTCCAAGAGTACCATGTAACTGAAAGGGATGATTATTATTATGTTGTTATTATTATACTATCTGTTCCCATGAGCTGCCTCTGCCCTTGCTGCCAGTTCCCAGCTTGGGGTGTCTGTCCCTCCCTACACCCCTGTGTTCCTGGATGGGTGGGAACCAGGTAACCCAGACAATCGGCCATGGGAGGACCCGGTTGAGGTGCAACACAGAGAAGATGTGTCCAGTGCAAAGAGGGACGTGGAGGTACAGCCTATTATCGACACTTATCTGTTATAGCACTCATTTTGTATTGGAAAGTTTCAATTATATGATCGGACGTTCCATAAAATAAGTTCAAGCATCCATTATGGTACTTTTTGACCAGATTTTCTGAATAAGCCAGCAACCAGTTGTGATTGTTCATATTATGGTTAAAAGCACCAACTTGGCATCTTGGAATGTGCAACAAAACATGTGACACTTCTCTGAACTCTCTCCTGTTATGTCTTCTTAGAAACTTTGTCATGCAACACATTCTTTTGTAGTTTTCCTTTGCACGACATTCATTGTTCTCTGCGGCCTGTAGTGGGAGTCGCTTTGGGGTGAAAATCGTCCGCAAAATGGCTATATTTACATGTAGGATATGATGACCGTATAGATTGGTGAAGGATGACAGAATATCAATGCTAAGGCACTCATTGACAGAGGCAGGAAATGTATTAACCAAATGTCAAAATGCTGTGCCTAGGAACCTTCTTCACAAACGTCAGAAAGGCCTTCTTCTGGTCCACATCAAAGCGATGAGTTGTAAGTCCAAATCCATAGTGACACATCAAGATTTCACAATGAACACAGTTGGTCTTGACTCTATATGTGCGACGATCCAACAGAGATGGCAGCACACTACCACCAGAGGGCGAAAGAATGTTCAACTGCAGTTACGACTTTGTGGCACGAAACAGTAGTGAGCTCTCAGTGCTCCAAGGAGAGACCTTAGAGGTACGTTAGATCCCATTATAGTGTAGGTTGTGATGGGATGGTGTTGTGTTCAGTAGCATCAGTTTCCCCAGTAGTCTGCCCCAAAAACTGAAATTATCCTGCCAAAAATAAATGCATGAGTAGCGTGCCCACTTAAGGCTGACACCAAAGCTAGGTTTTTAATCGGATCATTCTGCAGGTCGTTGAGTCCTCTAAGAGGTGGTGGAAGTGTCGCAACCGCTTCGACCAGATAGGATTTGTTCCCTTCAACATCCTGGAGCCCATGTCGGCCCTCAGTGACCATCCAGAGAACAACCAAGTGGCAAGGAGTGATTCAAAGGTATGTTATCCATCCAAAGGTATTTTGTTTTTAAATATAAATAGGCCTACATTGAAGACGATGATGATTTTAAGGTTCTGTCAACTTCGGAATTCGAAGCCCATTTAAAAATGACTCCTTTAGTTGTCTTTGATTTTAGTTCGGCCTACCATAAATGTTCAGTGTTTCTTAATCAGGTCTTCCAAAGAGTCCCAGTGTTACTATCCTACCAACAGCTACACAGTTACTCCAACAGTTAGCAATTTGTGCTTCAATTTGTGTGAAATAGAAGGTGCCTCTCAGTCCTCCTACCAACAAGTACTTGTCGTACGCCCCGCCCAGTCCGGCCTCCAACAGCCCCAGCACCCGTCCCCGGAGCATGCTCGAACCCCCCAACGCGATGCCGGGGGACGCCGCCGGAAGAGGTAGTTGTAACCATTTAGGGTGTCCTTTAATTAATATATGCCAAAGACTTAGGGTCTAAACCTCTTTATAAGGTTCCACCTTATTTCAGTCAACCACTTTTGATACTTCATCGCAACTATTTGAATGAAGATTGTCTGGATAGAACGAAAAGCCCACCTAAACTAAATCCTCCTATAACATTTATCACCCATGAATGCATTAACCCTATCAAAATGAGTTCCAGCAGAACCATTTTGGATTCGGAGGGCAGGACTCTCTCTTTGATCGCGGTCCAATATTTTGCACACGCAAACGGATTGCATTGGCAAAAAACAGACCTCCATTGTAGTCACTATTCCTTAATTGAGCAGCAGACACTTTTACAATGATTTTTTTTTTTCATTAATGAGTGAGCATGAGTTAAGCATCTCGCTCAGGAAGGCCTAACGGTAAACAGTGAAGCTTTGTAGGTGGAAACCCAGAACCTTTTAGCTTGGAGTCAAAACCCTAAACCACGCCTATCCTGCCCCTTCATCTGACATGCGACCCAACATGCTTGTGTGTGTGTGTTCAAGGTTTCATGATGAACACCGAGCTCCTTCAGAGGCTCACCACTGGCCGGGCTGGCTCTGTGCACCCCCTGGTGATCCCCCGCACCACTGACACCTCCGCCCCCCTGAACTACCACTCCTCCACGCAGGAGGTGGAGGAGTGGCTGTCCGCCAAGGGATTCAACCACGAGTGAGTCCACTGGGGAGGGGGGATTAATGTTTGTGTTGTTATAATTAATATCTGTGTTATTCATATTATTTCATTTTATATTCTACTGTTGAATAGTATTTATATCAATAGTTTTTATTCATTGTTTTGACTGTTTGTTTTTTTTATTGTCGTTAGGACAGTGCAGTGTCTTGGCGTGCTGTCGGGTGCTCAGCTCTTCTCACTGAACAAGGAGGAGCTGAGGACCGTCTCGCCTCAGGAGGGCTCCAGGGTCTACAGCCAGATCATGGTGCAGAAGGCCTTGCTAGAGGTACCCAAACTCTTGTGTGAATATAAGGCCGAGAAAAATGTATGCGTGTGCATGCATTGAAGTTTCTGTGTTTTTGCATGAATGCCTGTGTGTGGAAACTAATTTGAACTCTCACTTGAACATCTAATGAACCTGCTATCCCTACAAGAACTAATGGAAATGACAAAACGGTAGAAAAATAATTAAAAACTAATTTCAAAGAAACTGAATCCCTTCTGAACCCCCCCATGTGTTCCAGGACGTACGTAAAGCCACAGAGTTGGAGGCGGTGATGCAAAAGCAGAAACTGAAGGCCGACCTGCAGGAAGAAAGTGAAATATTATAACGCTGAACGTGAACGGAGCAAAGTGCTTAAGGATAATGAAGCAGCTTCACCACTAAACACCAGGTATCCCTGCTGATCTTTAGAGAGCCAGCGTGCCACAACAACCCTCCCGACTGCACAGATGGAGAGTTGGAGGGTTTGCTCAAAAACCAACCAATTGTGGTCTAATCTGTCTAACACGGCTACTGAAAATTAGAGATTTTACTTATTTCCAAACAAAACAAAACCCATAGAAGTCATTTAAATGAAGGAATTACATTGTTTGTTTTTAAATCACACATTAATATAATCACTGTTAAGTTAACACAGACAGATTGCACAGTGAATTTGGCCACGCAAGGTCAACTGTATCCTCATGGACTGATATATTATAACAGTAAACCAACGAAAAATTTATTTATGATTCCAGAAAATCAACGTTGACTTGTTGAGTAATTAAACTATTTTGCATCTTAAGTAGCATATGAACTAACTATTTTGTTTTCATCATGTACATTATAAATTCCTGAGACATTATATTTGCTAATCTAGATAATGAAATTCTGCACATGGGGGGGAAACATTGCACTTTTAATCAAGTGAAAATGTAGAAGAGCGCAATTGTGATCAGAAGTAAATGAAGTAACTTCTGATACAATTACAACAGCTCTCATGTAAACACTTTATCAATAAATGTTTGTCTGATATAACAGTTAAGGCACTCATGAAAATGTCTTTCAAAACACTGAACACTTCAGAAATACTATGTCAGAAATTGTTAATAAATTTGTTCAGTTTAACTGCCTCCAATTACTTATATTAATTTAAAGAATACAAATATCCCATTGACTTTAACAGAGCTGGTAGCGTCACAGGCTGCATTATACACACAATTACATATTTATTTTTAAACCACTTGGGCCAAGTTCTGTCAGCAGAGGGGGCTCTCGCTTAGTACCTCTACAGTGGGGAAACGGTTAATAAGGCAAAGTTGATAAGAGTTAAGAGAGTCCAAGTACATTGCCTCAATGTCTGTAAAACGGTATAATGCGATATGAATCATAAACATTGGCAACACACAATGAAAAAAAAACGACAGTGATAATCAATACAAATATCCTGAAATCACAGCGTCAAGTTACACAAACGTAGATTCAAAAAAATGCGGAGGCCTCAACCACTAGCGGTTGCGCTAAATTGTCCCCTCTCACTGAACCGTTATAACAACTTGCTTCACATTATCTCTCTCTTTCATTGGTCCTCTTTATTTGTCCTCTTTGTAGGTTAAACTATGGTCATAGCACTCCCATTTGAGCAGCTCTTTGCCTTCAAACCACAGCTGGATCTCCCTCTCAGCACCCTCAACAGAGTCACTGGCATGGACCACGTTCCTGATTACAATAGCAGAAAAACAATCATCAATGTTGCTCACCAACTCAAAATAACATATACTGTATTTATTCATATTTATTTCTTAACCCTGTGTTGCTGACTTTCTACTTGTAATCAATACTCAATACTTTTTGATGACAATAACTAGAGACTATCGCTAGTTATTCAAGCATTTGTTGAAATGTTAACATTGTAAGACAAGTTGTTTCAACAATTGCGACCAAGTAATCCATTTGAATTGGAAAACAACGTCGACATCAAAATTATTACTTGTAACTACACTCGTAAAAGTGTCCTTTCTTTTGTATATTGGTCTGTACAACATAATTGGTGGTGACCTGTAGCTAGGAGAGCTAAGCACTAGGATGGGGATCAGTATTGGGTCGTTTTGAGCTCACCGGCTGACGTGGAGGCTGAGGTCTCCACGCACCGTGCCTGCCGGGGCCTCCGCTGGGTTGGTGGGGCCAACCATCCCACGAGACGACTGGACCACGTTTAGGCCCTCCCACACCTGTGTGCACGACCGTCAGCTCACATTAGGGACGGGCAGTTGGTGGACGTGTCGGCTCTGAGAGGCGGCCTCTTTGAGAGGAACTATGTGAGAAGACTTTGTTAGCTGACGAGCCTGTAGAGCTGGTTTTTTAAATATATATAAATGCACATTGTATAGCAGCAATGTGGGGGAAAGTTAGTGAATGGGTAAGCACTTGCTTAACATTATCCGATTTAGAAGTAAATCTATTCCACATTCACATCAGCTATTACAAATGAAATGTTCAATACTGTAGCCTTATGTGAAGCTATGAAATTATTTCATCCCAAAAAATTGGAGACTTCATAGCATATCGTATAATGAAGACAACTATCCTACAATTCTTTATCACATTCAATGGGTTGCACTAGGAAACCAATATGAAAAGTATAGAGTGTAGGATGTATAGATTTCTACTGTGAGGTTGTAAATTGCAAACAACTAAATTTCATCCCCTAATTTCCAACGTATGCAAAGCTACAGTGGCCCATACTGGCCTGTAAACTGCCAGAAGGTAATCCAAAGTACTTCCCATGTGTCAAGTGAGAAGGTTGTTTAATATACATTTTCTAAATTGTATTCCTATTTAGTCACTAAAATATAGTCCATAGCTTCGATCTTCACTAATAAGGAGACAGCCCGTATATTTGGTAGTGTCATGCAGGTTGCACAAAATCAAAAGTTAGGTTAAATTTAACCAAACTTTTAAGATGTGGAAGAGCTTTTGCACAGAAGCCTGAGGGACGTTACCATGGCGACCACAGGACCCGATGTCATGTAGTCAACCAGATTCGGATAGAAGGGCTTCTTCACGAGCTCTCGGTAATGCTGAGACAGGAGACCGTCAGAGGCCTACCATGGGATAGAAGAGGGGAGACGAAGAGCGGGAGGGGGGATTCAATTAAGAGGGGAGGAGGGGTAGGAGATGCAGAAAAAGGGAGGGGAAAAATCTACACATTTCCAAAATTCGGCTTCATTGTTGAATTCTTATTAAAACTACTACTAGCAGCTTATAATACGTTTTCAACGTGATTGATGCCCCTTTTTGAAGTTGTAGGGACATGCATACTTAGGCCTACCTGCAACATCTTCAAGCCCACTAGTTTGAAGCCCCGTTTCTCAAAGCGCTGAATAATTTGTCCAACGTATCTTCGTTGAACTCCATCAGGCTTCACCGCTACGAGGGTGCGCTCTACTCCCCCAGTGAAACCTGAATAGCATCGAAAATACAAGAATATATTTTTTTGGCAACCACATTCCCTTACATAGTATTGGAAGCATGGAATACACGCAAAGCTTAGGTTAAACTCGTAAGTTACCCGACGAGCTAATGAATGGCAGCCAGGCTTCCATTATTTACATATACACATGTGACTCCCTTGCGCTCAACAACAAGTAGGCCTATCCAATGAAAAAAGATGACTATTGCTTGGTCTGTGTGGGATTGTTTTCGTCTCGTGCGAAAAGACCACGGTGCGATCTGTTGGTTTGTTTTACAATCTGTTGGTTTCATTTGTCTCTCTCTAAACATGGCGTGTCTTTCGACGAGAGCGCTGCCACCTCTGCCTAAATAAACAGGTAAACAGTCATGTATTCATATTGTCAATCGACCATCTGGTGACTTTGACTGACTCCGTTTTTCTCAATTTTTGAAAATGATAAAACATGCAATATCAATGAAAACAATTTTCAATTCAATTGTAGATTGTTATCTAGGTTATTACACCCGAGCTCAATTGGCGGTTGGACCTCAACATTAATGAGGCTTAACTTTCCACACGGGTGCAAGCTGGCTAAATAAGTAGCATAAAAAGTCAAATAAATAATGGCATGATACCCCTATTGTCTTTACAATTGTGGTGAGATTAGTGGGCCTACTTACTGGATTGAGTCCGGTGTATGGCTCTGCTGGACAGAGGTGCAGAGGTAAACTTGGAAACGAGCGCTTTTTCACTAAATCGACTCCTTGTAAAACACCGCCCATGTTGAAGAATACTCTTGAAAACACATGTCTGTGAGAGAATCATGATCGTTAACGTACCCAAAGAGTATTAATGGACAAGCCTAACGGTTTTTACAGATAATAGGCTGGTGGCCGTGTCGTTTTCAAAGGGTCAAACAAAAATCAAGAGCGCGTCCAATCGCCTGCAGCCTCACTTCAGATATGTCGGGAACGAATGGCAAGCGGACATGTCCTCTTGGTTTATTTAATCACCTTAAAAACTTAACCAGCAGCAGCGACCCTGAACATTTCCGAAACTCCCCGTTTACACCTCTTCTCCTCGCTCCTCCTCCCGTTTATCAATGACCCTCTGGTCATTGATACGGTCAACCACTTGCATTCAAATTGGGACAATAATAAGCCCACATCTTGCTGATATAAATACCCAGGTTTAATTTGGGTTATTCATCGTCCCATTCTTTATTTACAAATTACAACCGCCGTTAGATTTTATTTGAGCTCAGTCAGTTTGCTACCGATTTAATAAAAAATATTATGGTGTCATATACCTACATTGCCGACAATTGGACGGATAATTAAACTACAACGCAGCCGCAGGGCGACCAGGAACACTGCAATAGCGCGTCAGGGTTGGCCAAAGGGCCATCGTTCTTGCCCCATCGTCTGGGGTTAATGACATGCAAACAAAAAGAAACCAGTTTCAATCCAGTTCAAATCACTCTAGAAGGCTTGAGTGTTTTTTTTCTTTTTGGTAGACCTATAGCTCTTCATGCAAGTTATATGTCAAAGGACATTAAGCATTTGGCCTCATGTAACGGAATGGGGTGGCTCAACCATAATAAAATAAATATTAAAAGCATCTCTATTACAGTTTAGATGTATATCGTGTTTCGTTGCACATCATCACTTGACCAAAGTGCTTGGGACATCACTGCCTAAAACATGAAAAGTACTAAATAAATCCAATGGTAATAGCATCATAGGGTTAACTGCTGGCCCAATTGGTGCCAGGTTTTGGACATTTATCAGTTTGTGATAGGATCACTCATTCCAGGTGGGTAGGCCACCAATAACATTGAAAATGTATAATATCTTAGAATGTTTTCTTCCCTGGATTTGATTAGATTGACTTGGAAATATGCGATAATAGTCAAAACGTTTTTTTCATTTTGTCTTCAGGAATGTAATGTATAGAAATATTGAAGCATTCAAAAATAATGTTAAACCCGATTTCAAAATAAATACTGCATGTCCTAACGCAGTGCCCCTTCTAGTCAAAATTAAAAAATATCTGAGATGCATTTAAAAAACATTAGACACTTTATTTGTCAAGCACATTTTCTCCGCATCAGAATGGAATGATATGAAAGAGATTAGGTCTCCTTTGGAGATGAAGAAAAATAAAACTCAAGATCAATAAAAGCAGACTTATCGATAAAATAACTCTAATCGAGTCGGAAAGTGCTCAGTCCCAGCCGGGGCTGGTCTCGCAGATGCATTGTGGGTAAAAAAGGGGCCTGGCTCAGATGGCTCTTTGCGCCTCAAGTCACTGTGTTGGCGTCAAGGGACGCGAAGGAGGGCCCCACTTTCAAAGAACAAAAATAATTAGTCCTACAGCAGAAATAATAATAATAAAAAAACAACAACAGCAGCATCGTCATCAGTCTCCAAAGAACCCCTCCTTGACAGAAGAGCCTTCTTCTGCTGGCAGGTATGACCCCAGACTTGAGCCCAGGCCATGTGGTGGTGGTGGGGGGGGGGGGGGTGCACGTTGGCCTAAGTGGTCGGCACCAATGGGCTAATCTGTGTCTGTGCGTCTGTCTGCATGTGTTATAGCTTGATGGTGCCTGTAGGCAGGCTGCTGTTGCACAGTCTGTAGTAGCGCAGGTCGTTCACTAGCCTGTGTACACTCTGAGTGAAGGATGGCAGGTCCTAGGGGAGGGAGGGAGGGAGGGAGGGAGAGAGGGGAGAAACCAGATAGAAAGAGAATGGTGAAGTTTGGAAATCAGCAGAGGTCTGTTGGTTAATGAGTAGCTCAGTTCGTAGGACGGCGAACGAGACCTGTAGCTTGACGGTTAGGTCTGTACCACTTTATTACTGTAACTTTGTCCTATTAATTGGGGCGATAGCTGACAACCTTTAAATTGGATTTTCAATTCATACATTTTAATAAGATATATCTTTGAAGTACAGGAGGTTAACATTGGCTTGGCTCAAAGTCATTGTCTTGAGAGCAAGAAGTGGACCATAGCTTCCTTCCTTCAAACAAGGTCACAGTAGAATCAGGTGTTTAGAGATATATCCTATTGAGCAGCCAACAAAAACATTGCGAATATATAAAAGAAAAACGGTCAAAAGATGACCGCTCCATGCGTACCCTCTCAAGCTTGAAGTTGCGCGCCAGGACAGTCCGCTGGTTGGAGTCTACGCCTTGGCAGCCTGTGAGGAACTCGGGCATGAAGCCGGAGTAGAAGGCGTCAAAGTCGACGGCGGCCATGTTGTAGACGGCAAGCGTGATCTCCTCCTGCAGCAGGTCGTGGCTTTTGTGGAGCAGCACCTGCAGCAGCACGTTGATGAAGTGGAACAGCATGGATGTCCGGAACAGCTTCTGGAAAACAAAACGGGGTTCAACAAAAAGTGGGGTTCAATGGCCCGGACCAGAAAAATTGTCACGTCGAGACAATTTGAAACAATGATATCGATGTATATAAATATCGATATTTATAACAAATTACATGCAAATACAAATACAAATGCATTAATATGTGCCCTGCTAGTATTATTATTATCAAGTCTTTACGCTAGCAACTTTGATAAAAGAGCCAGTAAGAACTGACCGGGGACTCATATGTTTGACCCAGTATGACCAGCTGGCCCTGCTACACCAGTTTCACATTAGTTTTCAACCCTGTTAAGATCCCAAAATAATATTAATAATAATAACATTAATAATAAATGGACATGAGGCATGTCAGTCTAGGGTACCCCGTGTCCTATAGAATGGGAAAATCAATCTCACTCAATTGAGAATAATAAATAAAGTCATGTATTAAAAGAGTTTGCGATCTCATCAGCAGCCAATATTTAAGTATCCATATTTTAAGTGTTAAAAATCTTTAAACCGGTGAATTGATACCGTCATCAAAACTAATTGACAAATATTTTGCAGACAAGTTGTAATTGCCAAATGATTCTGTATGTTGCGATGGGGGAGGGGGGGGGGGTCATGGTTGGAGTCGAGCAGGTGAACGAACTCACTCTGTGGTACAGTTTGTGCTTGCTGTTCAGGGCCTCCAGGTAGCACACATTCTGCTTGAAGATGTGGATGTCTGGCTGCAGGAATGACTGCCCAAACGCCTGGAGAATATGAACAGGAAGGAAGATAGTAAACTAGAGCCAGGACCGTAGATACCGCTGAAAACATCAGACCTAGATGCCGCTACACCAGCGCCGTTTTAGTAGAAACTGCTGAAAACATCAGATCTACTACCTCTGATCTACACATTACAATCCATGCTCCAACCCATATTGCAGTCCAAAGAACAATGCATGAAGTCAATTTAAACAATAACACCAAGATCAGAAAGACCAAGTAGAAAGTCATCAAGGATTTACAGTTTTCTACTGTTGTACGTTTTCATGAATACATGAACAAGACTGTACAGAAAAAGAGGGAGAACATTGTCCATTGGGCAAGACCCTCCACAGGTTACGTGGAGGGTCTGGTGTAGAAATGGATGACCCACCTGCATGGCAGCAGTGAACTGAGCCTCATTCTCCATGGTGTCCTCTGCTACACCCCTCTGGACACTTGCCAGGACAGATGTCTTGAAGAAGTACCTCCAGTTCTGGTGGAGAACTTGGTAGAGGAGCTCAAACATCTCCGCTTTAATGTCCGGCGAAGACCGCTGAGGAGGAACAAGGCGTTTATTAAACCATGGGGTCATTTGATGCATTTGTTCAAAACAAACTCAGTGAAAACAGATGCATGTTGCCAAGGAAAGGGGCTTATACAATAAGCTCTATGATCTTCATGAATCTGTTGCCGTGCAGTCAAACACCCTACCCTTTGTTTACATGTTAAATCACTTAATTTCTTAAAAAATGAAAGGTAGCAAGAAAATAAGTGATTATGACTTTAATAATGAGTGTGTCAAGCAGCCACAATGGCTAGGTTTTCCCATATTATAAGAACAATTTGGTAATATGTTTCATACATGATGAGACTACACTTATTAAGAGGCCAATAACACAGAACCACGTCTTCTCTTCTGTTGACGAGCGAGGCGGATGATCCGAGGTCAAAGACAGTGCATATAAAATGAGGTGCATCCAAAGAAAGCAGCCCAGCACAGTTGCAACAGCCAGAGGGCAGGGTGACTGACCTCTGCCACGATGGGGTACACCTGCTCCATGCATAGGGACAGGATGTTGGGCAGGAAGGGCTTGAAGGCCTGGCCCGGCTCCTGCACCACCACCTGCAGTATCTTCAAGAACTTCTGCACCACCCTGCACCCCGCGCTGCCCTCCTGCAGTATGCTGGCCGCCAGCTGCTCCCTGGATCACACACACATTTTGGAAAGTTATAGTTTAATTCACATTGTAAGGTAATGGACAGGGGCAGGATGGCCTGCTGACTAAGTTGACTTCCAAAGGCAGATATATTCTATTTCTGAAGTTTACCTTTAGGCATCCTCAAGCAAGCTGACCCATCCCTACCTTCTCCTTCATGACATGCATCAATATAGAATTAAAAATCACTGCAAAGACTATATGGATAAAGGTGTCGGCCAAGTGATTAAAATACGGCACTCAAAATAGCATGATACAGTATCATCCAGACATGCAATAGGTAGGCATTCTTAATTTGCAACATTAACAAAGAAAACATTATGAACTGCACTATTCAGGTTAATATTTCATGTTCCCACGTGAAAGAAACGTGGCGCTGCCATGTTAGTAAATAAATGAAAACCTTGACTATTGAGCTATTGGGCAAGATAAGGGGGAAACATATGATCAGGTGACGCACAAAATGACATGTTTTCCTTGCGTTCAAACATTAACCAAAGACAACTTGGCACTGACACAAATGTGTCAAAGAGTGAAAGCACAAGTTGGCTTTCACTCAAACATTTCAAACGTAGCTATGTAGCTATTATAAATACAACAGCGAGAATAGCTGTTAATCTAATCGTCAACAATAATATTATTTACCTGGGGAAAATGGTCATGAGTGTTATTTACCTTATTAATTTGTCAATATATGTTATTTAGCTAGTGAGAATGTTCATTACCTGGTGATGTTGAAATGTTATTTGGTTGTGTGAATATTCCAATATATGTTATGCAGGTAGTATATGTGCTTTACCTCGTGGACATATTAATCATTGTTATTTACCTGGTGAACATGTGAATGAAGCACCATTTACCTGGTGAACATATTAGTGAGTGTTATTTACCTGGTGAACATATTAGTGAGTGTTATTTACCTGGTGAACATATTAGTGAGTGTTATTTACCTGGTGAACATATTAGTGAGTGTTATTTACCTGGTGAACATATTAGTGAGTGTTATTTACCTGGTGAACATATTAGTGAGTGTTATTTACCTGGTGAACATATTAGTGAGTGTTATTTACCTGGTGAACATATTAGTGAGTGTTATTTACCTGGTGAACATATTAGTGAGTGTTATTTACCTGGTGAACATATTAGTGAGTGTTATTTACCTGGTGAACATATTAGTGAGTGTTATTTACCTGGTGAACATATTAGTGAGTGTTATTTACCTGGTGAACATATTAGTGAGTGTTATTTACCTGGTGAACACATTAGTGAGTGTTATTTACCTGGTGAACACATTAGTGAGTGTTATTTACCTGGTGAACATATTAGTGAGTGTTATTTACCTGGTGAACATATTAGTGAGTGTTATTTACCTGGTGAACATATTAGTGAGTGTTATTTACCTGGTGAACATATTAGTGAGTGTTATTTACCTGGTGAACATATTAGTGAGTGTTATTTACCTGGTGAACATGCTCAGGAAGGTGTGTATGATTTGTCCTGTGAAGGCAACTCCCATTTGGACCCTCAGGGCTTGAAACAGTGTCAGGAAGAAGCTCAACATCTCGTCCGTCACATCTACAGAGAGAGGATAAATACATTTGAATGGGATGCAATGGCTTGAATCAGTATCACAAGATGTTGCATTAGGTCAATGTGCTCTAGTTTAGCCACGTTGGTTTCTTCATTTTTTTCTGAAATGAGATGAGGAAATAGCCAGCATACTAAACCATTTATTATTGGCCAGCCTTTTATTATCTTACCAGGATGCTGAATAAATACTGGGAATAGGGCGAGGGACACTTGGACCGACTCCTGCAGGCTTTGGTAACAGATCTGGCGAGATTTGGTGGATTCCCCCGAGATGCTATCTACGACCTCGCGGAGAACCGGAAGAGTCTGCTGCATCACCGCCTTCACTGTAGGTGCAAAGAGCGCACGTTAAAACAGGCCATACACACAATATAAAATGCAAGAGAGGGAGATGAATAGATTGAGAGAGGGGGAGATCGAGAGCGAGAGAAAGAAAGGAAGAGACGGGGGAGAGATCTGAATAAATAAAGAGCGAGAGAGGAAGAGGGTGAGAGTAACAATATAATGTATGGCTATACATGCATGGACACGGAGCAAGTGGCTGCATAATTCCACCAACAATAACAATATGTAAACAACAGAACACGTACACAGGAACAAATCATATCCAAAATAAGTATCAGGGCCTTGAGGCAGCAGCTGGAGGTTTCTCCCCCCCGTCCAGGGGTGGAGAGAGGGGGTTGCTTACTGTTGCCTAGCTCAGTGCTGCCCTGGGGCAGGCTGGTGGTTCCCCTCAGCGTGCGGTAGTCCCGGGTCAGGGCCGCCATCAGGCTGGCGTGGCTACTGGAGCGCGTCTGCCACTGCTGCTCGCTCTCCGGCAGGCTCGGCCAGGGTAGCAGCAGCATGTTGGACAGAGCCCTGCACACCAGCATGTGAGCCTGGGACACACACACACATATATTTAACAATTATTCGCCAAAGGCGAAGTGGATAGTGGTCAATAGTCCCCGAGCCGGAATGGGAACATCATCAAAACAAGCCAAAATTAGATTTCATAGGTTTAATTTTTTAATGTTCAAAGCGTGACAATGGTCACGCGCACTCCATTACGTCGCCAGGCTATTTACAAATTCGAGCAATGCATCTTGGGTCGATTAAAATCACTTTTACGTTGAAAAACACGTAGTCCATATTTTATGGCTTTTTTGGTGTTTGCTGGGATTGCGTTTCGTTGTATTTCTACGATTTCCAAGTTTGTCACTGTAGCAAAACGAGAGTTTGCGCCCGCCATTTTGCGACAATCATTATCCCGAGTTTCGTAGGTGGATAATGAAGATTATCCCAAGATAGCGAACCAATCAGATTGCGCAATCTAGGGAGGTTTCTATGTAGTATGTACTAAATATATACATGACTACTACTAACATTTAGCAATACTATTCAAACCAATTCCAACACAAACTAATGTTACTGTTAAAGTGAACAATATTGCCCTCGTATAATGAATCGGCTATGATTCAGTGTCAGGACCATTGTCTTGGGAATATGACACTACATTTAGTAGCCATTTCCCTCCAATGAGATCAATGTTGAACATGTAGGACACATAGTTATACATTGTATTTGTTTGGAGCTGTTCAGGAGTCACACTCACTTACAGTGCAGTATAAACTTTAAATACTAATACTACTGCACTATGCAAGTTTTTCCATTAGCAGAAAGTCCCTGGATGGATCGACCGGCGGTGGCTGGGCACGCTATATTCTTCTAGTTCAGATATTTGTTTAATGCCGAAAATAGTTGCTTCGGTAAAAGGTTAGCTGGCACTGGTTAAACGTGACTCAAATGTCCTGCTGTGAGCAGACTGACCTCCGGTGGCAGCCCTGGAGAGTGGTTTTCCGTGATGAGGCGGAAGGTGCTCTGGATGGCGGGCAGGGACACCAGGAAGACTGGTCGTACCGTTGACGCCATGGAGACCAGCAGGTGGCAGGCAGAGAGGAGGAGCTTCTCCGGCACCTGGGGGGGCGTGGAATATACTGAACATTAGGAAGATCCTAGTCTGACTTAATGCACGGCTTTCAATCAGTCAAAGCCCCTCACAACCGTTTGCAGTCAGATTTGTGTTCACAGCCGGCCATTGGTTCATTGAGCTGCCCTTCCCGCCCTTCGTTCAGAACATGGCTGCCCGCTTTGGGGCCCGCGCCTTACCCATTGTTTAATAAAAATTATAAATTATTTTAAAAATATACATATATAACTTTTCTTATTTTTACGCTTTATCGGACTCGACTCCATGACATTCTCACTTTGTGAGTCAGCTGGAGCCTGATATTGATGTCTCCCACTGATAGGCCTAGGCCTCCAATGTGTCACCTTTGAGTACGTTCTTCTCTGTATTATTAATGGGGGCATGTTTTGTCCCGTGTAACTTTGTTTATTGCACTAGTGAGTACAGTACTGATTTCTACACACCTTCCCAAGCTGTTGTTCATTTCTTCTACTACCGTACTTAAAAATGATATTCAAACAAGTGAATTTATTTTGGTCCCATGGCATGGGGGCATGTTTTGTCCCGTGTTACTTTGCCTATTGCACTGAATGTCTTTGTATTTGAAGAAATAGGCCTAAGGCCCTGTAATGTTCCATGTCTGTCTTCAAATACTTCATAGAGCTTCAATTATTTTTCAATTTAAAAGAAGCCAGTACATTTTTTAACATAAAGGTGAAGCACAATAAAAGTGTTTATTTTTCACACGCATGCGCTATATATATATATATATATATATATATATTATATATATATTATATATATATATATTATATATATATATATATAGACACACACACACACATAATTAACTTAATGTACTGCAAAATTAACATTTTGCCCCACAAACCTCCTCTAGATTCAATTTCAGCCCTCAAATGTGAAAATTTAGGGCACCCCTGGTTTAGAACAAGTCTCTCTCTTCAAACTAATTATATTATTCTAATGTCTTGAAAGTAACACAGCAGCACTTTTAACAGTTCCCTTTTAGTAACACTACAAGGCACGATTGTGATGAAGGAAACTTCTTTGGCCCAAATTTAGACGATAGCTCTGCATAACGTCAGTGCAACGCTTGATCACAGCATCACAGCACTATTTTCAGAGAAGAGACGGTGGGGTGGGGTGAGGAGGGTTGGGTGAGGAGGGAGGAGAGAGGCTGGGCTGGGGAGAGAGGGGGGGGGGGTTAGGTGAGAGGAGAGGGGCTGCGGTTAGGAGGCTACCTTAGGAGTGAGGAGAGGGCTGCTGGCATCCACGGCTGAGGTGATGAGGCTTACGAAGCGGCTCTGGTTTTGCCGCTGGACTTCACTGTAGAACTGGGCCAGCCAATGGGAGTAGGCCTGCAGGGCAGCGAGGGCCTGTGCGTGGCTAATTCACAGACAAACACGTCATCCACGACCCAGTACCCCGCACATACCCACCTGGACTTTCAATATCAGGAGGATCATTAACAGTAATATTCAGAGAGATTTTTTTGCAGGTGAATGTAAATGTTACTGGGAATATGGTTTGATATTTGATTCAGTATCACACTTTGGAACACAAGACCTCACATCTTGTATAGAGTTGCAAGGAGCTCACAGCAAGACATGTGAAAAATATATACTAAAATTACAAAAAGTTTAAAATTGTAGCTTGTAGTGGAAGATTTTATATCCCCCTGAAATAAATGTCATATTTTACATTGTATACCACCTCGTGCAGTATCAGTTGTTATCATACGACTCTTCTCAATGCTGTGGAACGCTCTGTTCACATGCATGAGACTTCCTGAATTATTTTTCGATAATTGCCTCTGATTCATGTCTTTAGTTTCACTCCGCAAGTAGAACGGTCATTTATCAACCCCAGCGTATTCTGTTGCTAAGCAACAGAATTTGGCAGACTATTTCTCCGCTGAACAACACTACGAATGGTAATTGTAAAGTAATTTTTTCGTTTTGGCAAGTAGCCGTGTAATAAGCGGGATAATGTATAGAACGTCGCCGGTCATATTGAAAATAAGGTCCTTTGTTTAGGGCGATGTCCTAACGAAGCTTACTTTAGGAGATCACCCTGTCGCGTGTCGCGTCAGTGTCCTGTTCGCCCTGTCGGGGCCTATTTTTCCGATAATGACCGGTGTTCTATATGTCGTTATCCCTTACGTAGCCTATAGGGGCATAGCACAACATCCGATTAGTACCTGGGTCAATATTTGATGCCAATAAAGTGAAGTAGAGCAAAGCTCTTATTAAACAATTTTGACCCTTGACACTACTGAAAGCGCAATACAAATATAGTTGAATTGGCACCAATCAACCGCAAACGCACCCTATGGCCACCAGATGGCGATAAAGGTAATCTGTTCTGATGGAAAGCAATGGGCTCTTTGCACAGCTCCACTACTTCCTGAACTTAATGCTGCTCCTTTAATTCCCGTCTTACATTATTGGATAAACTGATTAATCCAGGTGTGTCTGACCATTGTGACTACTCAGACACACCTGGATTTATCAGTTTGTCCAGTAATGTAAGACAGGAAATAAAGGAGCAGCACTAAGTCCAGGAAGTAGTGGAGTTGTGCATAGAGCCCATTAACCTATCATTTCCTCAGAAACCCTCTTAGCCATTGTGTTTAGCTACACAATTTGGCCCATACACTGGGTTATCTGTGTATGGTGGTTTTATGCGATCAAACAGAATTTTGAGGAAAAAAGGTAAGACATACATTTTGGTTGTGTAAAGAAGATGCGAATTTCTGTCACAGAGGGATATGGTTTGCTGTCTAGGAGGACCATGTACTCACACATCAATGAGGTCTGGCTTGAGGACAGAAGGCACAGCGGTCTCCAGGTCGTACAGGCTACTCTGGGAACCATAACATGTCACCTCCACCAACCTACAACAGAACACACAGGAGGAGAATCTTATTCTTTGCATTGTGATTGTGTTCATAATTCATACTGGATGGGTTGGATTTGTCCAACAGAGAGGCTAGGGGCCTTGATTTGCAATCGAAAGGTACTGGGTTCGATCCCCTTTATTCTCCTACTTATAGCCTATCTATTTCTACTTCTCCTTAATGATTGTGTATGAAATCACTGTTGAGTCACCATGTGTAAAAGGCTCAACTTAAACTGCTAATCCATCTCAATAAAAAGTTATAATATATGCCATTCGGTGAACTCTTATTTTAAGAGTACCACCATGAGTGCATACACGTGTTTTGCATCGGTGGCCCTGTTTAGGGTTTTTGATTCCCTGCGTCAGCAACAGAGGGCCTCCCCGAGAAACGGACAGGGCCGACTACAGACCTCTCCACGACGGCCACGGCGTCGTTGAAGCGCGAGGCGAAGACGTCGCCGATGAAGTACTCGGAGAGGCGCCCCACCGCCTGGAGCAGGGAGCTGAGGTCACGCAGCGAGCAGTGCAGCCTCCGGCAGTCGTTCTCTGCAGAGATGTTGAGCCTCCCGACTGGAGAGAGGGAGGGAGAGAGGGAGTTGGATATGGAAGGGTCGGATAGAGAAATGGAGAAACAGAGTGGGAGGGAGAGGGAGACACGGAGACCAAGGCAGAGATCGATATATTTAGAAAGAGATTGAGACAGAGGGATAAATATTTTTCCATTTAAAAATAAGAGTGTAACATTGCATTCATTATTTCAAGGTAGAAACAAAAAACAAGGTAGTCTAGGGGAATAGTAATCATGTGGCAATTTTTGCTGCCTTCCATTAAAACTTTCTTTTTTTAAGTCTGCGATACATTGTTTCACCTTCTTCTGATGAAGGTACTTATTGCATGCCGCTTTGGATAAAGTGTCTGCTAAATGCCCAAATGGAATGTCTGCAAGGCAAACATGGCTGCTAGTCTACAAATAAGGCCCAGCGGAGGAACAGTGTCCCACCTGTTCCTGTGGTGACAATGAACTGCTGCAGACCCAGATACACATCCAGGTTCTCCTGAAGGATGGGAAACTGAAGACAGCGGGGGGAAAAGAGAGAGACAGAGACAGAGACAGAGACAGAGACAGAGACAGAGACAGAGAGAGAGAGAGAGAGAGAGAGAGAGAGAGAGAGAGAGAGATGAGAGAGAGGAGAGAGGAGGGAGACGAAGACAGCGGAGAGAGAGAGAAGAGAGAGAGAGAGAGAGAGAGAGAGAGAGAGAGAGAGAGAGAGAGCAGAGAGAGAGAGAGAGAGAGAGATTATTATTTTGACTTGGAAATCAATTCTAGCTTCAGTCGCATAAAATACAACTGCAGGAGATCACTGTAATCAAATCCCAGGTTTGATTACCAACAAGTGAAACCGAACGATAGAAATAAATAATAATAATAAATAAGATATAATTATTTTTGAATGACTCATCCTCCCGCCCCACCCTGCATGTGCTTCCCATTCCAGGTTGGTTCTTTCTTACCAAAGTAGTAAATGCATGGGATGGAAGCAGCTCCATCACCTTGGCAACCACTTCCAGACTCTGACGTAGGTACCGCTGCCACTCCGTCTGTTGCTACGGTTACCAAGCCAGAAACAAGAAACACAGGGTAGGATATGAGGTGAATACAATTTCAATATGAGCCAGCTTTTGACAATAGACCACATTCACAGAAGACGAGGAGAAAGAAAGAAAAAAAAAACAGACCGCACCGTTTCAAGTTTACAGACGAGACAATGACACGCCATCACTCGAGAGAACAACCATTGTTGAGAACAGTAGACCACAGACCAGAGCTTTTTTATGGCCGTCATGATGTGACAACCGTTCTACAAGCATCTATGTGGAATGTTTTATCAACAGTGACAGGGTCTTACGTCATCATCGAGCGCCTCATCATCCAGCTCCTCCAGCTGGGCCTGGTTGTACCTGAACTGGATTCTGTTCAGAACCTCTCTGAGTAGGAGACCCAGGGCGTCTTTGTACCTGGAACCAGAGCCCGATGACACATAGACACGACAATGACTGTCCATTCACAAGGGTTGGGGAATACCACAGTAGGAGCCGTGTTGTGTAAACGTAATTAAAAACAAATGGCATTGCTTTACTTCAAACTAAAAGCTTTCACCATCTCGTACGGAGTGGTTTGTGTGAGATTCAAAACAGTACAGTGCAAGCCTCAATGAGGAGATAGCTGCTTCAGTTCCTCCCTTTCCTTTAAACCTCCAAATACATCAAAACAAACAGAAAAAAAATGCAAATCACAGAGGAGTACGTCCGGCAGATATTTAATATAGATTCTGCATTAAGAACAATCTTAATCTTGCGTATTTCTTATATGACATATGTAAGACGTGCAGCCCACTACCCCACTTCCCCCAAACTCAAAACCTCTGAGTTGAGAAGGGGGCTTGAGACAAGCAGGAATCAGTCATGCCATTTTGCTTGTTTACTCTAAATCAGTGGTTTTCAAACATTTTATACCGCGTACCACCTCAGAAAATATTTGTGATCCCAAGTACCACCATTATGACCGTTGTTATCAAATATAACAAAATACAGTTGCTTAGGACTATTCAGCCCTATCCTGCTATGCACAGCTCAGGCAGGAGGCACATTTAACAATTGTATACCAACAACCTTTTTTTAAAAAGCACCTCACTTCGAAATAGTTCCCGCTTGGAATCACGATCGAAGTGTTGAACCATTCATAATTTTAGCACTTACATTATATCTTGCGGTCAGTTTAGCTTGTAATGGTGGACATTATCCACGATAACTAAACCCCATTTTAATAATCTCTTGGTTAATGTATTTCCATTTGTACTAATATTTAGATCTTATTATATCTTTAATTTTATAAAGAAATATATTAAAAAATCGTTAATATTCCTCTGCATACCACGAAATAGCGCATTGCGTACCCCCAGTGGTACGCCAACCAGTTTGAGAACCACTGCTCAAAATGACGTGGACAGCCCGTTACCAGAGTTAACGCTATCTCAACACCATAACGTCAAAATCAATCCCAAGCAGAACTCTGACTCACCGGTTTAAAACACTCTCTCTGTCAGCCAGTCTGCTTTTGATCTTCGTCGTGAGGAAATCCAAGAAAACTGTCCATATCTCCAAACAGGCAAAGTAGCCTTCATGGTTGGGCTGGGAAGGAAGGTTGTTTTTTGCAAAATGTTAAACAAGTAGCTGCAATAATTTGCAGCAGCGAATACACTTCCCAAGATCCTGTCTAGAAATGGTAACCTTGTGTCTCGATAAAGTACCGTATTTGTTGGGCCTATATACGGTACATTGTAACTGGTATGGAATGTTTAGATATGGTACCTTGTAACTTGTGTCTAGATAGTGAACCTTGAGTCTAGATATAGTATCTTGTACCTTGTGTGCCTGTGTTGGATAGTGAGTCACACCTGGGATTGAATTAGATTTACAACCACTGTACAAATAACCACCGTGAATAGAATTAATCGGGAATCCATTTTAGCTCAGTCAAATAAATAACATTTATAATGTCTATAATGTAGCATCAAATATTGCATTCACACTACAATGTAGACAACCTGACAATTTGAACACAACATTTGACCAACGATGAAAGTAGTTGACAGTTGCTAGTTTCATTACTAGTAGATAAATATGTGTTGTCAATACATTTTAAGAGCTTTATATTTAGTTTCATTTGTTATAAATGCCATCCATTCCCTATTGGTGAGTGAAATGCTCTGTGAGAATCTGATGGAGTTGATGGTACGGCAGCCCTGTATGATACAATTTAGATTTTTAGACTAATCCTGGCTCATTTCTGACCAATCAGGGAGTCCGTTCCCTGATAGGAAACCATCTTGCCTGGCGATCACAGATGCATGTACACAGGTACACTTCTCAATCAATGGCTGGAAAACATAGGGATGGTATTTTTTTGGGGTTCATTTTCAAAATCATGTGGTCTTCCAGTCATACTCTTTACAACTCCCAGAGCTTAACAATGATTGAAACACAATTCTTACCTGGTTAAAGGTGTACTTGAACAGCAATGCTAGGAACTCTACAATTGGGAACTGAGGACTGGACTCTATCCTCCTCAGGTGGACACTGACAAACAGCCGCAGGAAATCAGTGAACTTTTCCAAATAACTGCAAATTGAACACACACACACACACACACACACACACACACACACACACACACACACACACACACACACACACACACACACACACACACACACACACACACACACACACACACACACCACACACACACACACACACACACACTTTAGAGGGGAAAATCAACACACAATAATATAAAATACTTTTAAAACAAAAAGACAAAATGAAATAGCGACTAGCCGAACAACCAGGGAGGGCGATCCTGCCGACCACGTACCCCTCGTCCAGCTCCTGCAGCTTGCCCTTCACCGTGTGGGAGTTGTTCTCCCGCGTCAGCCTCTGCAACAGGAAGAAGGTCTGCTGGAACATGCGCAGCAGGTACGCCTCAAAGTCCAGCGGCACGCAGTTCTTGGAAACCAGCTCGTTGACGCAGGTCATGGCCAGCACCCCGAGGCGGGCGCGGTCCTGCTTGCCGTCCGCACTCTGGGGGAGGCTGCGCCCGTCCCCGTTGGACGGCGGCGGCCCGTTGGAGGAGGAGATGAAGGGGTCCGGCTTGGCCTTGGTTCTGAGGTCGCAGCCAAAGCGGGCGAAGTGGAAGATGGAGGCCAGCAGGGTGGGGGTGATGCTGGTGGACAGGGGGATCCAGCTGAACAGGTGCGCCAGGGCTCTCTGGAGCGACAGGGGGATCCAGCTGAACAGGTGCGCCAGGCTCTCGAGCACCAGGCAGCACAGCTGGTGGCTGTCCTGGTCCAGCTCGGCCATGGGCTGGCAGAGCAGTTTGGAATACTGGCTTCCCTGGAAGAGGCTGCCCAGCAACTCCACTGATGAGGGGAGGGAAAACAACACGAGATCAACGAAACCCACCATGATGTAGCATGAACATGCCCATTACCAAAACGACCAATGCTGTTACTATTGGGTCATTGAACTGCCTTCATCCATACCGTCTTGCAGTGGAATCAGATGTACCTCATTATGCTCAAGGATGCATACATGTAAGTGACAGGGATTCGGGAACGATCACATCACCCTGCTCATTTGCTCGATTTTATTCGAGTACTACTGACCATCTTCTCCAGAGGTGGGGGAGGGTGGGGGAGTTGTTCCCATGACGTTGTGCTTGTCCCAGTAGGATTCCAGGATACCTGCAGTTCAAAAAAACAACAGATCAGTTATTTTTTGTCGTTTAAAAACTAAAACGCTTGCCATCATGGATTTATTCACAGCTGTAGGTTATGTCCACTCCAGGAAAGACGAATCAGGCCACTCATCACCCTGAACTGTAGCTATATGTGCATTGAATGGTGCTTGTAAGCTACTGCAGTGGCCTCCGTGGCCTACACCGGGTCCCGTAGAATTATTCTGCATTATCATGCAGAATTATACTTATTTAATGCCGAAGTATAATCAATTCTTTACAATGACATGATCTGGACATTCTCTTCATTAACACTGGAATGATCTGAGCAGTCGTTAAACTGCAACAAGTTTTACACTGGAATGATCTTTCTTTGCATTGGAAAGATCTTATCCAAAGCGACGTACAATTTGAAAGTAAAAGTACAAAGTACATTTGTCAGAAGAAAGAAATAATATATTGCTGTCGGTACAGTCAGGTTATCATAAAACCAAGTGCCAAGCACTAACTATTGTTAGGTTAACCCCTTCCCCGTACAACAAAGTAAGCTAGGATAAGGTGCTACACAAGGCTAAGTACCATTCGGAAGTGCAAGGGCGTACATCATCCAATAAGTTCATACAATGTGTGCCAGGATGTACAACATAGAATAAGGCGGAGGGGAGTGGTGTGTGTGTGTGTGTGTGTGTGTGTGTGTGTGTGTGTGTGTGTGTGTGTGTGTGTGTGGTGTGTGTGTGTGTGTGTGTGTGTGTGTGTGTGTGTGTGTGTGTGTGTGTGTGTGTGTGTGTGTGTGTGTGTGTGTGTGGGGGGTAAGGCTAGGTGAACTCTAAACAAATGAGTCTTGAGTCTTTTGCGGAAGCTTCACTCTGGAATGATCTTAGCAGCCTTAGCACCGGGATGATCTGAACAGTCTTTACAGGGTGAGCTCCGGAAAATTCTAAAAAGGACAATTGCGGTATTGAGCATGCTGAGCCCCCTTTCTGGGATGTCTAGGATGAAATAGTGTTTGACACCGAAAATTGGACATTTGGTTCTGTCTCAGGTATTTGACTCATTTCGAATCGCCCCTGCCTGCTTCAGAATGGCTGGCTACGGGCATTCACAAATATGTCCTTAAAACAACCCGTAACGTTCGTTTTCAGAAATGTGCAACTCACCGAGGGGTTAGTGTTGTTTGTTGATGTTCCAAATCAAGTATTGTAGCGAAATACAGTTTCTGTCGTGTTTTATTTGGCATTTTGTAAATCCTGTTGAAATGGAAACCGGACCGGAAACGGAAAGGGTTTAGGTTTGGTTGTTGTCTTTTTGCTCGGTTCTCCGTCTCAACAGTTGGGCTAGAACCGAGCGAAAAGACTACAACCAGCCCCCATTTCTGTTTCCGGTCAATGAGGAATGAGTCCTCCAACAGAAATCAATGGATTTACAAAATGCCAAATAAAAACACGACAGAAACTTTATTTCACTACGTTCAACGAACAACACTAACCACTCGGTGAGTTGCACATTTCTGAACAACGAACATTTAGGATGAATTTTAAGGACATGTTTGTGAATGCCCGTAGCCACCCATACTGAAGCAGGCAGGGTTGATTCGAAATGAGCTAAATACCCAAGACAGGACCAAGAGTCAAGATTTCGGTGTTAACCACTCTATTTCATTTCTAGAAAACCCAGAAATGGGGCTCAATGTGCTAAATACCGGAATTGTCATTCAACATTGGGATGACCTGAATAGTCCTTACCTGTCAGCAGTCCCAGCACCGTGGGCACCTGCTCCAGCAACAGCTTGCGGAGCTCATCTCTCCGGGCCACACTCAGGTCTTCCCGAGGGCAGGCCAGCTCCTCTGACGTGGTCTTCAGCAACACCAAGCCCAGGGATGACAGGCCAGGAGACTGGATCAACTGGAGAAAAAATATAAAGGAGATCATATTACATTAAATGTAGATTAAATTCATACTGATAACATTGAATGGTATCAAAAAACCTTCAGATCTAAAAACAGGCCAAGACATATCATTCACAAATATATTGAAAGAAAATACTAAACCAGGTTCTAATGGAAATTCATTAAACCCTTTAGGCAATAAAAGTTATTAGAAATACAAAGGCTCAGGAAAAAATCTTTCTGAATTTCGAATGGCATAACAAAGTCTTGTGCGAACAAAGCAAGCTGCAATGTGAACGTTACTTGTCTTGTGGCAGAGAAAAGAGCAGTGCAGTGCGTGAATGATAATTCATGTGTCTAGCCACCACAATGCTTTAATATTGGTTATTGAGCAGACCTTTTCACCCAAAGCAAATGAGTGATTTCAAGAAATCAGGGATCAGGTAGTAGAACCCAGTTTCTTTTGACTGGGAGTTAAACACTTTTGCCCCTCTAGCACCCACAACACAGACAGAAATCCCATGGGTCTTTGCTTTGAGCTCTTGCACACTACACGACTTTCAAAGTCATCAGATGGCTGAACTTCAGAGATTAAACAACCGTCTTTCCTGTAATCGGTTAACTTTAGGCCGTTGTGGGTTTCACACTTTACCGATCGGTGAGAGAGGGTCACACGTTATAAGACGTTTAACAAGGACGATTCCCAGACTAGTCTCTTGTTTTACCTTTATGCATGACAACACACACAAAGAGTCACACTGTCAAAAATGAAAGACCACAAGAAGCCTGCAATCCAAGTGGTTTGTGTGCTTATTGAGTTCAAACATTCACTAAATGTTCCTCTATTTCCATTTCGTGGCTCCAAGCAAACCACAGAGCCTTTCTCAAAGCCCTGTTGGCTAATGTTCTGTTGGGTGTCGTCACTGCGGTCATTGCTTGTCACAACATTTGACACCAAGGGGTAGGGCTTTGACTCCGAACTTTGTTATTCGAATATCAAAAAATAAACCAAAATTCGAAAGAATATTAGGCACCCTTAATAATCGAACCTGTTATGGGCAGGCCAAGAGGGAGAGACGACGGGGAACCCGACGCAGTCTATTCATAATATTGTAATGACCACGGAAGAGGCAGTGAATGAAGTATTGATTAGACAGAGATTTATTAGAAACCTAATAAACCGTTGGAACGCGCAAGACCGGTAACCATAGCAACGCGGTAAAGAAATCTCGCGAAGCCCAATCCAGATTTTACTGAAGGCATTGAATGGTCAAAATATTATTAATAAATATTCGAATATTAATATTAATAAACAGACAAACTTCGAATATGATTTTTGGGCAAAAGTCAAAGCCCTACTAAGGGGTGTGGAGTCCTGGACAGGTGCAGATTTTTAACATTCTCTTAGGCCTCTGCGTCGTACAGTTGAGCCTCTCTGATCATTTATTTCAGCAGTGCACACTTTATGATCCTCCGCCACGGGAGACAGCCATAATAATGGCTTCAAGTAAGGGCCTTCTGTTGAGATTTCAATCATACGTCAGCGGGTGGAGGCTAAAATCTTGTAGTATGAATTGCTTTACCTGCAGGATGTTTGTGAAGAAGTCATGGTAAAACATTGGCCAGTCCTGGCGACCGATGTCCACGATGACTTTGCAGAGCTTGTTGCGGATGAAGTACGGCATGACTTTGTGCTGGGCCAGCAGCAACTTTGGCAAACAGTTTCGGATCTCCATCTTGTCCTGGGAAGCCACACCTAGCCACTGCTTATTCACCAGGTCCTGAAGGGCACAACACAGGAACATCATCTGGAAGGCTCAAGACTGCTGCCGAAATGGTCTCACACACACATACACACACACACACACACTTCAAAATGGGACCTTCACGACGCTAGATGAAATCGGAAAAAGATGAATTGTTAGAACACAAGTTTTATTGAAGTAACCCTTCGAAAAGCAAAATTACAATATCACAATTAAGTGCGGTGTGGAGGAAGTAAAAGTCTTTTTCGGATCCACTTTGGGGCCGAGTTAGACTCAGTAACGGCAGAGCTTCGATTTAGTGGGGCGCACAGAAGCGCAGTCAAAGGTCAAAACAAGTCGGAAGATAATATATTTTTCGATCTTGTTCCGTGTTTAATATGATGACTGGTGGTGATGGCATTGGATAGATGGTTTGAGCATTGTAGAAGGTCACACATACACACACACACACACACACACACACACACACACACACACACACACACACACACACACACACACACACACACACACACACACACACACACACACACACACACACACACACACACTTTCCATTTAAATAAACCCAATAAATGATGCCGATAATAAAACACACAGACAAAATAACACAACAATGAGTACATACCTCGAATACTGTAAGGCTGTACATCATAACATACTCATTCCGAGTATTGGACAGAAAGAACAAGCAGTGACGCCATGCTCCCGTCTGCTGCGCAAAGTTATTCAGCAGTTCTTCTGTAAGGAACAAGGAAGTAGAAACCGCCACAACATTAAAACAACAACAAGGGGCCAACTATGATACGCTCACACTCAAAGCCTATCCACCAAACACGAAATTTGACGGAGCAAAACAGAGAACATGCAATAAATATATTCCTACTGCTTTTAGAAAGCCCACACACTTTTTAACCAAATGCTTCCACACCAACGACTTATTTGACATGGTGTCCATTAATTTGAAGCCGAGTGTCAAATAAATAGACTTACAGTCATCCTTAAATTGGGCAAGTTCAAAGTTGTGAAAAAAATATTGTTTTGACCTCCCGTCTAATGAGTCTATACAAGTATTAAAACTGAAATTAGGGAGCCTTGGAACGCAAAAAATTGTCCAACCAATGAGAATTTGGTCAACCAGCGCATATCCCCAAACCCAAATCAAACAGAACTTAGAGCCCTAGTTCCAACTAAGGGTTTGGAGTCAAACACAAAATTCCCATCCATCTATCCTTCCCCTAACAAACAAATGATGCCTGTATCGACAGATGACGCTTACCTATCTCTCTCTTCCGCTCATTTGTCGTGCAGCTGTGAAAGAACTCTGTCATGAGGCTCTCCAGCGCACGCAGCGAGGCCTCTTCTGACGCCTGGAGACATTGAAGAAAAAGTGAAAAGCGAAAGTCTGCTGTCTACCATTTCAAGACATTTTTCAGGCATGCACCACCTTAGGTTAAACAATGTCACCTTTTCCCTGCAGGCATCACCTTTATGCAATGATGAGTTTAAGGAATAGTAATCATCCACCCCTGTGATTCACCCAGAGAGGTTTTCATTGTGGATCATTGTGGAGAACAACCACGGTGGGAAGATTAATCATCACACATAATTGAATATAATTTTGAAGGCAGATTATTGAATAAGATTTACTTTAACAAAACACAGAAGAAATGCCTCCATGTATGCTTGTGTTACCAAAGTGAAGGAAAATGTAATGTATTAAGACAAAGTTTGTCATTGTTCAAATAAACTAGATGTATTTATTTGATTTAGTGTATCAAGTCATCCCTCGACGGTTCTAACCCCAATGCACACAATTGAAAATGCTGTTTACAAAAGCAAAACCCACAGATACCCGACATCACTTATTTGAAATGTCTAATTTGGGAAAGTCCTGCATATCAGGTAGAACAGTGCCATTTGCGGACGGCTCTAAATTCCTCAAATAAGCCACAACTTGCAGCAGGTTAGCATTACTCAACACAAATACTTGGCGTTGTTAAATTGGCGTCTTCATTAAAGAAATATGCAAAAAACATGCAATATCTCGGGGGAAAAAAGCCTGACATCACAAACCGTTAGTTACATCAGGAAACGAAAGTAATTGGGGTTTAATTTGAATGAGCGTATACCAATGGTTTAGTCTACAATAGCAAGGGATACAGACTGAGCCACATCAACTTTTTCAACAACACACATAAACGGTGATTTAATGAACTCATACTCACCATTTCAAGCACGTATTCCTCCAACTTTGTACCTCCAACTTTGTATGCAATGAACAAAGTAGCAGATATGTGCTACTTACTTAGCTACTTAATTAGCCAGCTAAGGTGTTGGCCAAATGGGGTTCATGATCTGCTCGCCTGCACGCAGTTAACGTTAGCTTGGTGATGCTATCGGTGTTGCTTTCCGTCACAACTACGATACGACATAACATTACATTTACTCACGCTTGCCAATGATTAAAAATAACCCCGCAGTTTGTCATAGATTGAAGGCATGTCGGTCATATTGATATGCTAACTAAATGTTCTGCGTCAGCATTGTTAACGTAACGTTAACAGTTACTCAAAATAGATGAGCGATAAGGTAACTACATTGGCAAGGTTTCAGTACCGTTTAGGTGGAATATTGATCTAGTATGAACGTTCAGATCGGCTAGTTCACGCTATAGAGGAGTGCTAGCCGAGGTTAGCGCACGACGCTAGCTCGTCTTGTCTATAACGATGGCAGCATTGCCTTAGCTGCTGTCAAATAACGTAAGAGAAAATATGCGTATGTGACTCTTTGCTCTCGCAAACTACATCTTCATGTTGAACATGGAAAATACGCCTAGGATAACAATAAAAAAAAACATAGGCAGCGATGACACTACATAAAAGATGCAATAATCACTTGTTCCTGTTTTCGCTTTTTTTGCTTGTCGGGGCGGCTCTGTTTCTGTAGCGTACCGCTAGCGCTATTGGTTCATGCTTTGCGTCGAAACTTTGCTGTTTTACGGCAGAAATCACCCAGGGAAACCATGGAGTGACGTACACACAAACACGCACCCACGTGCGTTGGAATGTAAAAAAAAGGTATTCCTACTAAAAATTAGAACCAATACACATTCAAAGGTCCCTGAGAAGTTGTTATACTATTATTCAACTACTATTAAATCTATGTATTGTATTAGTTTAATACATTTTTCATTATATTTATATTGTCATTTTTTTATTCAATTAATCATTTTATATCCTTGCATGATCAAAGGATAGGAAATGATTAATTGAATTAAAAATGCATGTGAAAGTTTACATTGCAAAAATCTGATGAATTAACAGCATATGAATAATAACTACAATTGATCAAAATAAATAAAAACGGCAATTCTTTTAATCTCAAATTAAAATGCATATATTCCTACAGTTGCTAGTGTTTTTCGGATTAAACTACAGTATGGGTATTAGTCTTCATAACGGGAATAGCAGTAGGCCATATTATGGCCACACTTGAAGAAAAACGCATAACTGTGGTTGGGGAATCTGCCAGTCCAATCAGGAAGCTTTAATGCTATTTGTACGTCCAGTGATTTGGATAGGCAGAGCCATACTCAATTTTATCTGGGCCCACCCAAGTTGGATTCTTGCTATGTTTCTACAGGGAGAACGAAATTATTATTGCATTGGGATGGATGGAAACGATTTCCCACATCATGTCTGAAATCTTTAGAATCATCATAGAGCAGGTTCCAGCTACACTTCTTTCATTAATCCCTTTAGAATGATGAAACCTTAGAGCACGGTTTGGGTTGAAGGACAAACGCGGTATGTGTATTTGCCAATTTGATGACATTGTTTTAACAGGTATTGTTAATTGTTAAGCAACTAAAATATCTGTTTACACCAAGAATGTAAGATGGTTTCATGACCCAGACCGCTATTGAAAAAAATAACAAAAAGCTATTTTGTTCTGATTTGAACACGACACAGGATTTTTTTCAGAATAAAATGTTCTACCAAACAGTCAGTCGAGTCGATTTTTAATATAACACACACATTTGGCAGGGTTACATATTGGAGTCACATTTTTCTTCTAAAAATAATTTTCTAGTAGTGAATCGGCTGTTTGTAGAGAAAATTCTTCAATAAACAATACAACACAAAAAAAAACGGTAGTGTGCATCCATTAGCTTATTCACTTCACATTAATTGATCTGAATGATCTTAAAACAAAATAGAGAAATACAATCAAACTTCTTGTGTGCATAAAATAACAGCCAACATCCTTCAGTATTGTCTAAGAAAAAGAAACAAGGTTGTTGTAGACGACTGTGATCCCGTAGTTTTTCCTTCCTTCAACACTACTATAACACTACTTCAACGACCGGATCGATACGTGTTTCCTGGGTCGTGCAGGCATTTTGCCTCTGGGCCTGCATGCTGTAAGCCCAGACTCTGTCCACGCCTTGGCCCTCCTCTTGACAGGCTGTCCAATTGGTGAAGGGGAACCGACCGGCCACTACTAACGCATCATCTGGGAGCTCGGCCTGTAGTTTCTCTTGAAGCAGGGTCAGCTAGGAAAGACAAACACATTACCAAGACAACTGATATTAAACTGAAATAACAATCGTTTGGGTTATTTGCGTTTCTTTATTTACTGATATCTTAGAGTTGCTGGATGGAACGTTTTTTTATTTAACAAAATCCTGCAATAAAACTCTCTACTTCTGATAATAATTCACCACAATGCTCACTGAGAGAGAATATGAGGACACAATTCACAACTCACCACACTAGGGGCCAAAAATACAGTGACATTTTTGCACTTCGTCAAGTCAACCTTTAATAAGAGACAAGAAAATACACAATCAGACCTTAATTAAACTTTAACATATGAGTTGTGTCATTCCAACTATTAGCTAATTGTCAGCGACAAGAACATCATTCTGACGTCAAACACTCCTTATTTGCTAATGAAATATTACTACATGCCTTCCAGAGATCCTCCCGCCGATAGGACACTTCCTCATGATGACCGGCTCTCCAAGCGTAGAACCGGGACAGCCGGACTAGCCAGGGATTGAGCTCGTAGCCAATCGTGGGACTGAAGCCCTGACGATGGGCTGCCAGTACCTTTCACGTAGTAGAAAACAAAAGGTCAACGTTGCCTTTTACTGAATTGAGGTTGAAAATTGTTCTATTTTCCCCACCCGATAGTAAATCCTCAGGTGCATTGCAATTCGAATTCATGTGTGAGGTTGACTTACGATTCGTCCATCGCCAGAGCCCAAATCCACAAGCGTTCCCTGTCGACCTCTCAGTAATGTCATCACATTACGCACTTGTGTCTTGCTGGCAGGGAGGTATGGAACCTAGAGCTAGAGGTTACAATAAACTGGCTTCTGGCTACAACTATACGACTTTTGACTGGTTATACTTGATCAATAACACCATTATTAAATTCGATATGCATATCCTACCTGCAATCTTAATGGCACCCTTCGGAATCCTGGTTGAAGGATACCCACCCACATCGCGTAGACAGCGAGCCCAGAACCAGCGGTTATCTGCGCGATTCCCCAAACTCCCAAGCGCCGGTCTTTGAATTCAGCGAGAACCTCATCTTCAGTGTCGCCCTCCATTTGCATTTACTACTTTAAATAAATTGCAGCAGTAGCAAAGTTATTACATAAACAAAATAATCGCTTGCCTCAAGGTTTTTGGTGGCATTATATATAACTAATAGTATATGGAGTGCAGTTTTCGGTCTTACTAGGCTGTATGCAACGTAATAAATGTCCTACAAAGAGCTAGGATTGTGAGACGGCTAGACTGACTTTGAAAATATCACAAGCTTTCGCAAAGGAATCTCGTTTCGTTCGTGATTTGATTGGACGAGTGAGTCAATGGACGATTTCAACAAGTAAATGACAAGTATGGCTACGTAAACGACAAGGGAGAACTGACCTGACAGAGGGCATCCGTCTAGATTTTAGAGAAACATCCGGCGCACCAGCCCGTCTAATAATACGTATAGGAACAATATCTCTTGACATTCGTTCCGCCTTCTATTCACAAAGCATAATTCGTTTTAATGTTTAAGTATTCTCCGAAAATAAAGTATTTGATGATAAAAAAAAAACACCATATGCTCTGATTGACTTATAGGAAATACTATATTTTATTATAAAATTATAAACAACTTTATATAATAAAAAATAAAGCTGCATTTAATTTTATTTATACAAAGACAATTAAATTGACCAAACAGTCCATAAGATTATATATATTCCCATATCCTGGTGTATACTCAGTTCTCATCAGTCGCTCTCTCCGTCGTCACTGATGATGCCCTGCAGGTTCCCCCAGTGTCTGCTTCTGTTGGGTCCTTTTTCGGCGGGGCTGCCCTCCTGACTCTCAGAGTTCACTGTCCGCTTGTACCTTGCGGCAGGAGAAGAGTGCGGCTCCTTCCAGGCCGATGGCCCTCTACGCGTCGGACGACCTGGAGGGATGGGGGGGGCTGCCTTATTCAACTGGCCTGCTCCGTCTGTGTTCTGCACGGGTACTGTAGCATGCTATACCCATCGGTGGCAATACAGATAAGATAGAGCCGAGTAGAGAAAGATACCATATGTAGTTATAATGGGAGGTACCTTGTGTGGTTATAATGTTGCTGACATCAAGCTCAGCCAGCTCTTTGGCTTCCTCCAGCTTCTTTCGAGCCTTCTTACACTTCTCAATAGATGGTTGGCCTGCACACAGAAAGAAAACAATAAAATCATGAATCACTGATATATTTAAAATCAGTATAAATTCATTGATGTATTCCCAATGTTTTGTTTGCATAATAATAATCAAAGCAATCACATTATTAAACCTACATTTAAATTGTTCAAACCCATAGCTAATGTTGCAATTTGGAAGACAATTATAAGACCTTTAAAATCATTATCACCTTATAGCTCAAAATAATGGGGAAAAAAAAAACCGACGACATAAAAATATACAAACACAAAAGAAATCAAATGTGCAACTGTTATCCCGGGCTGTAGTACTCTAGTCTGGTCCCGGACTCTAAACGTTTTTTTATTGCCTCAGACTTGTTGGTTTTTATACTCTGACTTGTCCCGGTCTCAGTCATTGGTATCACCAGTACGCTAGTTTGTCTCAACAGAGTCCATCTGTCTGGAAAAAAAAAATAGATATTTATATCCATTTTTTCTTCCAGTAACTCCTCCTTCAAAACCAAATCATTGATTAAGCATGCTTGTTTAGAAAACGGGCATTGGTTTAATCAATCAAAAATAGGGGGCATTGCTATTAGCCTGGTAACCAATCTTATGGCTGCCATGACAGAGCTCCATGTTTCGCATGAAGCACGGTGCTCAGTTTCATTAATTCCAGCTTCATGTTACTTGAGTGAAAAGGCTATACTAAAGTAATATGACCCGATTTGATCCTACAGCGTGGTTACCCTGCACTTGCTTTTTGATCATCACAAATACGGTATTACACCATTCTTGGGGTGGGGGTTAAATGCTATTTTGTCTTGGAGAGTGTAGAGTAAGATATCTAGGGAAATGGCTGTACTTAAAGTAAATAATATGGCCTGATTTGATCCTAAAGTGTTGTTATACTGCACTTGCTTTTGGATCATTACAAATAATAGCAAAATGATCATCTTAAAATAGAAGATGTACTATGTTTCTAGCATCACACAAGTGTGTGGTCTCAAAGAGTATTCTTTTTTTTCTGTCTCTGTCCTGTTTCTCTCATTTTGACTGTCTTGACCTCCAACCTCTTTGGATTCTTTCTTGACTCAGAGTCGCCAAGCCCTGGTCTTGGACTTGTCTCGGACTCAACGAAAGGTGGTCTTCTTGACTACAGCTCTGCTGTTAACGACGAAAAACACGAGGGACTCTTTGTCTACCAACCTTCGATGCCTAGATCCTCCAGTTCCTTCTTCAGAACAGACACCTTGGAGCGAATGCTGCCACAGCCCTCAAACAGCTTTTTGTAGTTCCGCCTTGCACCGCAGAGAGATATGTAGCGCTTCAGCCTCAGCACTGCTTTGTTTTCTTCCTGCATGAGGAGGCAGATGGAGGACAGGTAGAGCATTCCTCAAGGATGCATTACAAGAAAGCGCATGTCAGAAACCTGTGGCTATTATGTATTTTAGGAAGTCCTCTTTATTGCTTACTGTTGCCCTTTTAGAATCATCTTGTCTTTGCTTCTTCTTGTCTCCCTTTTTTATGGTCAACTTCATGGCTGGTGCGCTGTCTCCCTTGACATCTTTCTCTTCTTCAAGAGAGGTCAGCGAAGATGATGAAGAGTCAGGGTCCTGGGGGTCTTCTTTTGACGTTGTTGTTGGCACTTTTCCCTCTGAAAATTCATTAGTGGGGGAGAAAAAGAAATGAGTATCAAAGGGTTGAGCACGGCATTAACACTTCCACAGTGAGCGAGTCAAAAAATGTTGTTTACTGTCCAACTTGTTGCCAGGGGCTTCCTCCTTCTTGGGGACATTGTGGTCATCTTCACTACTTTCGTCGCTCTGTGAGGATGATGACCTTTTCTTCATCGGTGGAGGATTTGGCTTGCTGCTTCCTACTTGCCCGTCCCTCACCCCTCTTGATGCCCTTTTGTTTACCGTCCAATTTTTTGTCAGATGCGCCCTTCTTAGTAGAGTCTTTGTCCTCCTCTTCACTTATTTCATCACTCATTGACGACAATGACTCGTTTTCTTCATCGCTGGAGGCTTTGGTTTGCCTCTTCCAACTTCTCGGTTTCTTAGCGCTCTTGCCAACCTTCTGTTCACCCTCCAATGGGTCCCCTGCACGACCTTCCAAGTATTGTGATTTGTCGGTTAGGTTCATTTGTTCTTCTTCACCATCTTGATCCTTCTCGCTTTCCTGCACCGGCCACTGGTCTTTATCTTCATTTTGGTCAATTTGCTCTTCCTCTTTACTCCCAGCACTTCCTGTTTCAAAAGATGTTCAATTAAATTCCACACGTTTGCCCTTTCCAGCTCCGTTTCAGATGTTTTTTTTTAATGATATTAAATTGTGATGCACAACTCCCATGACTATTATTATTGTTAATTAAGATCACGCTGTAATGGAAGTAGTGCACATAAATAATATTTATTCAGTAAATTAATGCAAGTACAATGCCATTAAAACGTATAACTTACGGAGAGAGAGTTAATGAACAAAGCCTGGGACACATGATTAGGATGACCCACCTGAAGAAGTGCGTCGACGGCAAACTTTCTTTGCACTCAATTCTTCATCGATTGATCTTTCAGAATTGGCTTTTTTATCTTTGCCGCGCTTCCTCTTGTTGCTGGGTGGTTCAACGCTGGCAATCTCTGACTCACTGACATCTGTGGCACTGATCTGGGAAACACGCAAACAAAGAGGACTTAGCAATTCATACACTTAAATACTGTGTGGCCTCCCAGGTTCTGGCTTCAAACCCCAAAGATCAGTCTATTGTAAGCATCCTTGCTCCTTAATGTCTCAGCCAATGCCTATTTATTCTGGAAAAATGGTTCTTCTGATATTTTTTCCAAAAATAGTCAAAATCAAAATGAAGTGAGTGAAGGATCAAATTAAATATTTGAATGCAAATTGAAGCCAATGATTTGTTCATTTCCTTCCTCAGTTTTCGACACATAATATTGACAGCCAAAAAGTATATGTATTGGATTTAAATTTATAGTGTGTCGCTTTTAGTGCCATCTAGTGGAACAGACTGGCGGTGCATAATCCCAGAGAAATAAGTATCATTCAGTTTTTGTTATTTTAGAAAGAGCCCTTTGGAGCTACATGTGGAGCTGATCCGTTGCATTGCCATGTTTCTACAGTAGCCAGGAACTGTCAAAAGGTGGTGGTGGGGGGGGGGGGGGGGGGACTTGTTATTCCCATGGCCATGAAGCCATCTGTGACACCAATGAGCGATGTTGCAAATGTGCAACACAACATGGCCTTATACTTACAATATAAAAATCTAAAAAGGACCTATACTTGCCAGCCATGCCCTATCATTTTGCAATTACAGACTAAATCTGTTTTGAGCCCCTATTTCAACTAAAAAAGACGTACCTCCTGCATATTAAGCAGCTCTTCTCCAACCACTCTTTTGATGCAGGTTTTTGATTCTGGGCTCAAGGAATCACAACCCACATGTGCCATGTACTGCAGTTTTAAAGAGCCTAGAGTCAGTGCACTAAAAACAACGACAAATCACATTTCACGCAAAACAAATTTAAGGCAGAAACATAATCTTCCCCAAACTGCCAAATCAACTAGTGATGGATGAAATAATTAACACAACATTGCACTTGATTTAAGACAAAAGGTATGAAATACAACCAGGCAAACTTTATAATAGAGCAATTTAAAACGATGTGAAGCATCATAATTTGATCAGAAAGTCACGGTATGTAACACATAGTCATGCTTTGTAGGCCTACATTTTCTTCCGTAATGAACACAGTTGGCCGAGGTTAAACAAACATTGTACCATTTACACCGAAATTACTTCTAGCATGTCAGAGAATAAAATGTACTTAATTAACGTTAATCAATTAGAAAGAAGCTGTAACATTAACGTTAACTCGTTACAAACAAACCTTCTACATTGTAGGTAGGCCTATGCACATCTAAACAGGCTCATTCAAGTTTATTTCTGACTGCAATACAGAAACGGAACAATTATGAAGGTTACCTAATGTCGGGTGCATCATTTAGTAGATTTCGCACAAATTTCCTAATGTGAGTATCTTTATTATTGTCCATTTTGTGTCGTCTGACTGACTGGCATCCGGATATTTTCGCGGGAAATTCTATAAATAGACCGCTGAAGAATAAGTCCCGCCTCCGAGGCTCTTGGCTCCATGTTTAAAAGTCTATTCAAAACAACATTGGGGTTTTAAATGATCGTACGTGACAAACTCTGTAGGTGGCGAAGAAGTTGAAAGCTGCTCAGGTTTTGAACAACACACTTTTTCCATCTAGCCACTTGGGTTTTGGATTGTCGGGGCCGTTAAAGTAGTTAACTGTTATGAAGAAGCATTAGAATGACGTATGAAGTCTGCGCAGATCAGAACTAGCTGGTAAGCATTAATAATAGTTAACTATTATACTATGTTGTTTGTAGATTTAAATAATAATTTTCCATGAAAAGAAAACAAAAATAATTTCGCGAAGAAGTTTGATAATGTTAGGTCTCAATTTTTCCAATTTTCCTCGCCCAGAGGTCTCATGAGGGGTCTACCGGAAGGGGCACATGCTCGTACGCCTAGAAATCGCCTAGAAATCTAGACGCCCCTAGGCGGCAGCAAATTTACAATCATATTGGTTGTCGCCAACAGTGAGAAATGAGAATCACATATTGGCGGACTTGGCCAAATGGAATATTTTTGGTCCCTAGAATCCCCCCAGAAAAAAAGAGGCTAAACTTATGAAATTAACTGCCCCCAGTAGTCTTTCTTAAATGTGAAGTTCACATTTTATTGTCTTCTCTTCTCCTGCTTTAACGCGTTTCTCATGCGTTTTCGCGTAGAGTCGGTCAATTTCTTCGGTGGCCTGTTTCTTAAATATTGCCGCCATAAAGGATTATGGATTACAAATATCGCCTTTCCTTTCGCAAAGGTTGGTCAGGAGTAATCTATGCCAAATGCCAAATCTATGCCTATGCACCTTTCCTTGGATTTTTTGAATTGTAACAACCTTTTCTCCCAAGTATTTCCTAAGCAAAAAACTGAATCCGTAGAGGCCCCATATGGTAACATTTAAGCAAAAAATTCAAAAGAAAAAGTTATTTCATTTAATATATAAAATAATATTTAATTTTGAGGATTTAATGTATATATTATTTGTAACCTTGCTATTAATAATTTCGCTAAAAATGAAATAAAATAAATAAATATCCCATACATCCATGAGGATTTCTAGTTAAGCATATCATAAATGTTCCATACATACATTATAAAATGAGATATACTTTACTAATCTCTGAATTTTTTATTATGATAATGAATAACTGTTATTCACTTAGATTATGCGTTCATGCATAATTTAATACAAGATAATATCGTTTAACAATTTGTTTATTGAGAACATTCCAATATACAACTTTCTGGACGGAAGTTTAGTGCATTTTTACACATATTCCGTTAGTATCATTTAAAAAGAGTGCATGAAACCCTAAGGCTGTCATAATGTCTAATTACCATAAAGAGGAAATTCAAAATTGTAACATTTTCAATGCAGGTCTACCATACTTCAGGATTTTGGACTTGTTGGGTAGTGGGATGTCATTCCATCATGGCTTGCGGCAGTCAGTATCATTTTAAATGTTTGGTTCAAGTACAACATCCATGAGATGAAACTCAAAATTAAATGAGTGCATTGTGCACAATCCATTAAATAAAACTAATTTCAAACGGTAATAAAATAACACAATTTCCACACCCTGCATCCAACAGAAATGGAAAGAACACAATAAATTACTTCTTTAAATTAATAGAAAACACAAACAATGTCAATAAGTTATAATTTTTAAACAAGGTGCCCGCTGAACAGTCATATTAGAGCCTCACACTCAGTAGAAAATGGCAACCACATATTATTTCCAGACTCCACGTCTTAACCTCTCTTTCATCATTACAGACAACACAAGGAGTTTTTAGTTAAATGTGCAGAGCAGAGAAGCTCTCAGTGCATATAATTCACAGTCCCATGTGGACGTCAACAGCGTAGCAGACTGTTTCTGAAAAAATCCCCCCAGAACCGCAGGGGAGTTAAGCTGTCACCATGGATATAAGCCAGTAGAGAAATATCAGGTCACCCCGCCATTCTCAACCTCAGTTTTGACATACATATTTTAAGAATTTGTGCCACCCTAAAAAGTATTTTCCTTGTAAACATAAAGATTTTCTTCCCAACACACAGACACAACACTGTGGGGCCTTTAAGACATTTCTGCAATGGCTAAGCTTCCATGCTATTGCTATTACCCCTCCCATGACTCTCCTGCTCAGCCTCCAACTTCTAGTCCTTGTACACCGTCTGCTGACCCCCACTCCTCTCGTCGTGCATGATGTGCCTCCTGACATGGATGCGTCGCACACGCCTGTCTGCCCCGCCTCCACCGCCCCCCTCCTCCTCTGATTGGCCGGCGCCAGGCGACGAGCCAGGACCCCGTTGGTCCAGAAGGGCCAGCCCTGAGGCGCCGGATCCCCGCCCCCCTTTCTCGTAGATGAGGATGTTGAGGGTCTCCTCAAAGATGCGGGCCTCTGGGAACTCCACCTGGAGGGGAGAGAAAGCCAGTCCAGACCCTTAATGTATGTCTGTTGCTGTATTGCTTTGCTGAACTTTGCTGAATAATTTATCATCTCTAATCCATTTGTGACTAGGCTGTGTTCTGTCATGGTATGTCGTTAGTTTTCAACAAACAACGCCAGCTCCCTCCCTCATCCTCACCTTGGTCTGCTTCTTCTCCGTAGCATAGACGATGGAAGTGCAGCACACTTCGGCGATCTTGCGCCCTTCCCCGTAAAACGACCAGCAGCAGATCTCGTCCCCGAGCACATCCTTGACGAAGAGCACACGTCCGTTGAAGCGCAGGCCCAGCTTGTCGAACAGCTCGATGTTCTTCAGGAGGTTGTCGTCCGAGTTGCTGTTCACAGGAAACCGAAGGCGGGTTAGGTCATGAACAACAAAAACAGCACGCACACGCACACAATGTTATTAGATACACACAATATCTTTAGTTTGTAGCCTGTTTGATTATGGATCTTTATTTTCCTTTATGGATCTTTAATATTGCATTCCAATTATATGCAGACGTAGCTAAACAATAAAACACATTCTGATTGTGAATAATGTCATTATGGCTGTTTATCCCCCATTCCATTTCCAAGGAAGCTAAATAAAACTTATCTTTTCAGACTGGACGTGCTACTAAGGACAGAACAGGCAAGGTAGAGAGCTTGAAACAAAGAGCAGGAAGGATATGTAGCATGGCACCACGGGTAGGAATTGAACTAGGGTCACTACGAGGCATATTGCCTACGCCGTCAGTGCACTAGCACGTCCAGCCACCATGGGGAAGGGAAGCTTGACATTTATTCGAACTCGTAGAACATACCTGGTGTAAGAGTACTTGTTGTTTCCTCTGTTGTTTTGTAACTTCACCACAGGCTGGGAAGGAGGAGCAGACAAGCACAAGGTAAGCTGTTAAAATGGTAGCCCGCACCATTCTGCTATGGCTTTCACGAGCCATTGATGGGGAGACATGCATCAGTTATGAAGCCATCAATGCTTTTCATTGACAATATCAACATTATTATAGAGAAAGTATACATGCAGACAGGGTTGCATTTATCAAACACATCAGACACAGGCCAGTACAACCCCCCCATAACTGGAGCGGGCAAATTCTTAATAAATTAATTCCAAAGAATAATGGAAAAGCAGTTAGTGGAAGAATGTTGACATTTATCTATTCTAGCCAAGAGTAAACTTGTTCTATTTTTCTCATTTGAATGTATGGCCTTGTGGGCCTATATATCAGCCAAATGTTGCTCGCTCTTCAGGGAGTCTTTCACCTGACATGACGTGTACAGAAAGAACTTGATGAATGTACTTAGGGTTATCATCCTCTATCTCACCTTCCTACAGGTAGCGATCATCTTCTGCTCCTCTTTGGCTGAGGTGATCATGGGTATACGACAGACACCTTCATAGACGTCTGTCTGTTTCTAAAGGTGGACAAACACAGGCACTCTTATCAGAGGCTTCATAATGACTTGGTTTAACCCAAGCTTCACTATGACTTCAGCTGAAAAATAAACAGGGAGAAGTGTTGAGGTTAAAATACATCCTTGTCCTTGCATTGACAGATGATTATTCTTCTGACAATCCTTCAAAAAGGGTCAAAATTGAACACCTGGCTACCAGCAGATGAGGCGACAAATCTGACAATTTCGCCAGTCGATTTTTCCTTTCCGCCAAGTAAAAAGACAACATTTTAAAGGAATATTTTGGACCTTAAATCTTTAGGAATGCCTAGGAAACTCACAAAACCGCCACCTACCTGCATGGCATTCTGGCAATGTTGTACTAGGCCCTGGACCCTGTAATACTGAGCTTCCTTCAAAACCTCTTCCAGTTCTCTGCTCTCTTCCGGAAGTGGTACTGAGCCGTCACGCAGGAAGTTTAAAACAAGTCCAAAGTGGCGACCGCACCTATCCAACACTACCCAACCTAAAGAAGGAAAGGTTTGAGATTAGGGCAAGATGCGAAAACACCACCCGCTCCTTAATCACATAGAAAGGCAAGACAAGAAAATAGTGACTGAATAGTCTAACTAACTGAGGATAGTGAACCCACCCTCTGGGTCTATCGTGGCCTCGATGTCCCCGGTGCAGATGCTCCTCAGCAGGCTGTCCTCCTTGCTCAGGGTCTGGATGGTTGTGTAGTGCAGCGAGCCACTGACATTGAGCTTTACATACTTGCTACCCAGTAGCCCCCGCCCCCCAAGGCTGACCTCTGGGACGGGGCCCGGGGGCTGAGACACGGGGCCCGCCGTATCCCCAAGGCCTGGCGCTCTCGCAGCAGAAGCCTCCGCAGACATTGGACTAAAGAATCAACCAACTGCAGAGAAAGAAAAGGCCACATTCGTACTACTCTTTCAGCAACGTGGTGTGGGTGAACGCTAGAGGTAGAGGCTCATGTGTGGTTCAGTATCTCACACACACATACATATAAGCAGCTAATGTTATGTGCAAATGTTAGACTGGAAAGAAGTCTTAGTTTAGGCCGGGTGCACTTTTTTGACGGCTGATAACTCCTAAAGTCCTAATAATCTTTTGTTGTACCACAAACAAGAGCGTTATCCTTTTTTTTTTTTTTTAAACAAAAAGTCCTTACAGAGCAAACCCAAGCTCTATATAGAACTGAAATTGTATAGCAATAAAAAAAATCGAAATACTCTGTTCTATAGAACCAACAAAACAACCGGATATAGAATATCGTTTCCCTTGACAATAAACCAAATGTATTGAGTTCTATGGTTAGGCGTTAAAAAAAAGGGGTATTGATGCGGAGACATATTTTCATCTTTGCAATACTATTGAGTATTTCAGATAAAGAGATGTTGATCGAAAGGAATTGTAAAAATACATATTAGATGATACATCGATACTTATGTCACACTACACCCCAAAATGTATGTGTCTGTTAAATATCGGAAACAGAAGGAGTTTGTGCACAGATTTTCGGGTGTGGCATGGAGGTTAAGTTCCCCAATATTCGCAGAGTTGTGCCAGAACGGCTCTAAAATACAACGTATAACTATCTCGAAATAATAAGCTGGGAATCTATCCAGAGAAAAAAAAAAAGGGTAATAATGTTGGCTGAACTTGCATGACGCGTGGACACAGCACTACACATCAATATCCAAATGTTTTCAAGCTAAATGTTAAGATGTTTTGCTCAAGTGGTGAGCAAACGTATGCCTCAACTGTTTTTTAAAAACGTTAACGTTAACACTTAGCATATGGCCAGCAATGCTCATTGGTTATATTCAAAAGGTGAACTTACCACACCAACATCCAATGAAATAATTCAATTAACGTCGTTGAGTCGTGACTATTTAGCCAGTGCTTATAAGGAAGAGTATAATAATAATTCACGGCAGTGTTTCTGGTAACGTTTGGCAATTCATTTCCAAAGGTTGGTTGAAAAATAAAGCAATATTCAAACCCCTAGCACTTCTTACTTATTTCGAAAAAAATAACTACAAAGAACATCAGGATTTTAACTCTTCTACATTGTTAAATTAAAGGATATTTCAAGAGGATCATTTTGATACATCCGTATAGTCGTTTGATAAGGAACTTCCGCTGATAAGCATGTTATTCATCCGGTTCAAAATGGGATGCGCAGCAGTGCCAAGAGTTGACAACAGTCGAAATATCGCCCCCTATTGGTTTGAAAGCGTGATTCCGGGAAACCTTTGAAAACATTAGCTCTATCTTTTGCCTTAACTTTCTTTGACTTATAGCTAGTATGATAATGATGATGATGATGATAATAATAATAATAATAATAACAACAATAATAATAATAAATAATAAAGTTTGATCTGTTTCAGAACCCAATGCATATTAAGAACAGGGAACACAACAGTAATAACACCATTCAACAGACTTTATTTCAAGTTCAGCAAAAGGAACTCCTTTAAAAGAGTGTGTATCTATAAAGCAAATAAATACTACTAATGATAACAGAAGAATATTCTCTACAAAGCTGCTGTTCCCAGAATTCTTCATATATGACACAGTGAAAGGCGCTAAATTCACTGTTCAAACAGTTGTAAATAAATACATAATGTATTAGAGCAAGCAGCCAAGGTTGTATCCCCCCCCCCCCCTCCCACCCCATCAACATAGTGCATACAACATCAAATCTGATAACAATGTCAATGTCCAATAACTATAATGGAACGTTTCAGTAGAAGCAATGTCATCTACAATCAGTGCATGCTGCGTGTAGGCATATACACATAATGACATTCATGTCATTATGCTGCCACCGGATCCACATTGTCATGTGAAAAATACACTCCAAAAACAGCAAAGATTTAAATGAAATGCTGGCTTTCTAAATATCCATGTCTTAAACACTATGGCAACAAGAGATGAAACACTAAATTATGCAACTTTATATTTTGGCACTGAATTTTTCATTACAGATATATAATGAAAATACACCCAACCCAAACCCCGACCATGTATAAGTGTATATATTTATATATTTATATATATGAGCCTCAATAATAGGTTAAATATGTACATTCAATGTATGTGTCTGGGTGAGTTTATATGATACAGAAACCTTACAGATACAGGGGTAGAAACAAATCAGAAATACTGGTGATTAATGAGCATTATGTGTTGTGTAAATATGGATAGATCTGTGCATCTTTATTCATATTTAGATTTAAATTTATGAATTGTAAATAAATAAAATGAACCACAATGTTCGTTCATGCCTGTTTTTGCATCGACCAGTGTCTAGTATTGCAAAGTTTTCACATCGTTTTGGTAATTTTTCGTTAAAGTTTTTTTCATTTTGAAACCTACTTTTTTTCGCAAGGCACCAATCTCAATGGCGGAGCAAGTCAGGCGGCAGGGAGGAGACCCACAACGCCTCTGATGGGTCACATTACAGGGCTATGTTTAGGGTCACGGTGGGTAGGACAAAATAAATACATGGAGAAGAGAGAAGAGTATTACACGGGTACTGGCCCTCTTGGAGTACGTTTTTGTTTTTTTTCATCTTTGTGGTTTGGAAAGAGTTTTGTTTCTCTCTCTCACTCCATTAAATGGATACTTCATATTCTCGTGTATCCTGGATTAAACGAGAAGAGGAAAACTTTTAGAGAAAGATGCATTGGTTTTACCGTACAGTTGTGATAGCATTTTGGCATCATTTAATATTTGTCATAAACATTGGTGAGTAACCTAGCAATGTTTCAAACTGAAAAATACGTTAAAAATAACAACCTACAAAATGTGGAAAAATATTAATCTTCCATAGTATTTAAAGAGAGACTCACCCCAGCCTCATACAGAGGGTTGTTGAAATCGGACTCCACTGTTATCGGACTATAAGAGTGTGTATGGGAAAAGGTCTTCCAGAAAAGAGGCTTCCATTCCAGTCTACAGATGCTGCGGAATAAAGAGACACAGAGATACAGAGACAGAAAGATGGAGAGACAGAGGGAATTGGGAGATAGAGAGCGAGAGAGAGATGGAAAAAGAGAAAGACAGAGAGACAGATAACAAAACAGAGTGTTTTAGTTTTAAGTTCAACATATTAAAAGAGGGTGAACTAACTAAGAGAGGCCATTGATTGTCTACCGTTGGGAGGTGCTGAGGCAGCAATATGGATGAACAAACCAAGGAGATTTTTTAGTTGTAGAGCTTCATCATAATGTTATGTTTGTAATGTAAAGTTATGTTTAATGATGACATGCAGAGGTGTGGCTGAAGGACAACAGACAATGCAAATGGAGGCCTATCGGCAATCTGACACGGCCTGACACGGTCACAATGAGATGGGGGGATGTATTGTGGTAAAGCTCTAAAATGAGGTGTAAAACTGGGACAAACAACAACAACAACATCAAAAACTAAGTAGATAAAGTTGAACCAACCCATTCAATTCAATGCACCATTTACTGCTATTGGCTGCAGATTATTTATTCACTAAAATGTAGTAATTTAGCTGAAACTTTAATCAAACTTTAAGTCTTTATTGAGCAGATAGGAGGCCTCATGCTCTAGGATTTCTGCAGGTAAATGGTAGACATTGAGATAATGAACCTGAAACTTTCTGCTGGAATTGAAAGACCCTAACCACTTCAGTGATTCAACTACCCTCCTTTAAATACTCTAACAAGAATTTGATTGGGTATTTTGCCTTTTTACTGCTACCATTGGATTTGTTTACACTCACACTACAGGATAGGTGGTGTAACATCTATAATACAATTAAATAATGTATTCTGATTATGATGTTACAACTGATTTATTTATTATAAGCCCATGTATAATAGTCCATGACATTATTTCAAACTACAACATGTGTTTTTACATCATTGTATGTTAAATACATTTGTCAATGTTGAATTGGGATCATACAACTTTAGAGTAACTACATACTCAGGTCTTCATCAAGAAATGTAATTAGTTTCAAGGTTTTTTTTCACAGCCCTATACGTCTCCACCTTTATATATTGAACATATATACATATATTATACATTGATCCTCCAGCTGCTGGAAATCCTAACGAGTGGAGCTAAGAAGTTGTGGTATAGAGTAAGAGTGTATAGCAGAGCAAGCATGGCGTGGTGTGAGGTGTGACACAATGAACATACAAGGATGGCGTTAAACAGGCACGTAGATTCTGGTTGGTTGAGGCGAGCAGAATTACAATGGAGAGCGACCTTTGGATGAGCCAATGAATGAGGACCTGAAAAACAAGAACCGAAACCCTCAGAGGTTACGGCCCCTCTTGCATAATATTTAATAAAACGTATGAAAGGAACTTAATAATGACTAAGTAGAGCTAAAATCCCAATAGAAGTCAAATTAAACTCAATACCGCAATATTTTTTCTCAAGTTAAATTGGATAAAAAAAACAAAACTGAATGTTTTATTTGTAGCAACTTTCAATTATGAATAGGAAAAAATGTTGACATTTTCAGTCATTTTCGTGTTGTTATGCAAGCACCTGTTACTTACCCTCAAGCTGTTACTTACTTTGTATAATACATGTAAATTCCTCCAATCAGAAGGATGACCAGGATGATTGGCAAGATGATTGCCAAAGCAATGTTCTCGCTCAGGATCTGGTGAGAAGGTTCGAACGACTGGGAAACTGGTAAAACAAACATGTTGTAGAAAGTAAACTCAGTGAAAGTAATCTCTTGTCATATATTTTAAACTAAACACCAACTTAATGTTTACTCAGAGGTAGAAAACATTTGGTTGAAATCCAAAAATCATTTGCTGTGTTAATTTGAAAAATATGTATATGCCCTTTTCGAAAAAATTAAAAAAAGATTAGACCTGAACATCTAAAAAAAGATTGTAGGTGTTCTAAACGATCTGTCCTAAATCCACAATTATCTAGAAATTATCGAGACATTCTTTTAAACCATTAATTAATCTTGGATGCATTACTTTGAGGCACACAAAACCAATATTAAGCGTCAATGCAATTTTAGTGTTTGTTTCTTGTTCTCATTTATATTGTTTATTAAGCGTGACTAAAATGCACAATTACAGGTTTAACACAAGACATTTAAAGAGAACAATTACCTTCTAACTTGTGATCCTCCAGGAGATCCTCGTAGGCCACTGGGTAAATACAAAGACAAAGGAGGACTTCATAGATAGATAGCCGTGTATTTACCTGAACCTCAGAAACTCTGCAGTCCTCAGCTGCACCCCCCAAACTGTTTGTAATCCCTTACTCTATACTCTGTACACTAAGAAACCATGTTGAAGCGCTACACACCCTGCACATGAAACCAACCATTGTCAGCCTAACGCATGCATATCCTGTTCCAAATAGAGTGAGAAAATGTGTAGAGTCAATGTATAATAATATCTTTGCAGAAAGATAATGCTTTGGAATATTCTTCATAATTTTACTCATAAAGCTCACAAGAGCAGAAGTGATTCAATATGATGTATAAGAGATTTGAGATACATTTCTGTGTAATGGCGACTGTTTTCCAGTATTGATGTTGTTAAAGATGAATGTGAAAAAAAATGTAGTTGGATTATATTGGCAGTTTGGCATTGAGCAAGTGAAGCAAAGTAAGGCAAGCCATATGGGACAGTGTGTTTTGGAGTCAGTAGGACCCGGAGAGTAAACAGCAGCTTGTTTCCAGCTGGGGGACGAGCCGCGCAACAAGGGTAGCAGCGTAGGGCTGGGCATTCAATATTAGTTAAAAATAATTATTATAATATAATTATAATTAAAGTTTCCACCTCATCCAGATACCCCCTTTAGAGTATAAATTAGTAACGATGAGATGACGTGCCCTTCAAATTATCAGTAAATAACTTGTTTTAGACTGAGATCATACTTTCACTTCTTTTCATTTACCTCAATTTAAATGAAAATAAGTTTAGAATGGTACTTTGAATTTATAAGCATGTGCGGATATTTATGGTTATTTTGTAAAATTCCCCATGATTATTAAGTAAAACTTAACAATAAGGGTACATTACTTTACCATTTATTACAATGAGCATTAATATATAGCTGGATTGTTGTGGCTAGGGTCAGGCCATTAGTAAACATGAACCCCAATAGTAATGATTACTAGACCTCTAGATGAAGGTGAATTTGTTGTTAGTTCATGCTTATTACTGCATTAACTAACGCTGATGGTGACGACGCATTTGTCAGTCCTGCAGTGGCGTACCTTTACAAAACGGCGGCGGACTGTTCCACTGGGAGGGGTGTCCAGGGATGCAGTGGATGATGACCTCACCCACCAGCTCGTAGTTCTCATAGCAGAAGAAGCGCAGGGTCTCCCCTGCCTGGTAACTGTGCTTGTATAGGGTCTGGTAACCGTTATCGGGGACGCCCGGGTTCGGACACGGGTCGTACTTCACTGTTTCATGGGACACACAGAGGGGACAGGCATGTTGTCCAAGAGAAGTAGAAGACGTTTGGTCCTCTACTACAGCACGACTACGGATTGGTTATGCGGAAACAGGGTTGTGTGATAGATGGATTTCATTGCATATGAATTGTGACATTTTCTGTATTCTGTAGTGCATGCGGATTCACTTTTAGGCTATGAAATAACAATACTAAAACATCAAGTTGCTTTGTCTGAAGAGCTGACAAGAAAGACGTAGTGTGAAAAAGAGAAGATTTATCTGAAAGTATAAGAGGCAAATGTTTCATATTTTTAATGAACGCTAAATACCAACCGACATCCACAAATTAACCAATTATCACTTTCACCACTTGTGTGTGTATTTGCCCTTGGTGGGACAACACTTACAGACACATTTTGGGCTGCGGTCACTCCACTTTGGTGTGCCAGTGTCCCGGGCGTGGCAGGAGATTTGGCTGGGGCCTTCCAGCTGGTAACCTTGGTTACAGGAGAAGCGGACTACCGTTCCGACCGCAAAGCCAGCCTCGGGCCTCACTGAGCGCGCTCCGTTCACCACCTCCCCGGGATCAGGGCACTGCTGCACTGTGGGCCGGTGTTGGACATATATGTTGTTACTTCTTTATTACTACTCTACCATATTATCACTATAGTCTGGTGTTTGACATTCAAACCATGCAATGGCCAATAGGTGTATCATAATGAAATGGAGCTGTATTACTGGAGAATGTTTAAGGCCATCCAAATGTATCTTTATCTAGACAGAATGTCCAATGTTCTGCAATATACATTATTTCCGGACCAATCATTGTTCCAGGATTTGCATTACCCGTTTATCCAATTTGGAAAAATAACCCAAATTGCCCAACCATGATTATTTTTCAGAGTTTATGTTTCGGAGTGGAATTGTTTCACAACACAGGAAATCATAACTTTTACCTTTGACACACATAGGAGGACTGTTGCTCCATGAGAGATCCCATTGGCAAGTGATGATGTCAGAACCACTGATGTCATATCCTGGTTGGCATTGATAGGTCAAGACACTGCCTCGGACAGGGGAGGAATGGGAGGAGCTTATCCAACCAAACTCAATCTGAGGGAGGGTGGGGCAGGTGTCATTTGGCTCCACCTCTGCATTGATGAGAAAGAATATAAGAGGTGTTTATGCTTTCTGTTGTCTAAGGCCTACTAAATTAAAGGATGAATTGTAATGAAAATGAATCAATTAATTCATAACATTGAATAGAAAATACATGAATCTTGTGTCCTTCTGGAGCAGTGAGGCTAACAACCATTTTGGATATCAACGATGATGAGCTCAACCATACCGCGATAATGGATCAGGAACCCCTGGCTGAGGATGAAGCTGGAATCATCGGGATCACTCTGGAACTGAATGGTGATCTCTGACCCGCCGGACACCACCTGGAAGCGCTCCCTGGACCCCAGGTACTGGCCAATCACGTGGGACATGAGGTCATGTCCATCGAAGACGGTCAGCACGTCATTGTGGCGTATGTTCAAACTTTAGGGGGGGAAATAACAAGGAGCTAGTTGAGAGTACGTTTTAAAAAATAACGTTGTTTTGGGAAAGATATTGCTAAGTAAAAGCTATAACAATACTTAGATACAACTATAAGTGATATTTATCAATCTCAAATCAAAAATAATTTTAAAGTAATTATTTTCCTTCTAGCACTATGCTTAAAAGCATTAGTATAAAATTATATAAATCTTATATGTCACAAAAAAATAGCATTCACATGTTATTAATCATACAGAGAGTACATTTGAATATAAGGGGCAAACTGAACATCATTACAATGGTTTTTGGATCGAAACAGCCAGCTAAGCTGTTGTATGCAATAAATAATTGATGAAATGCAGATAAACAACCAGACCTCCAGATATGATCAGCATGAAAATAAAAGTAATAAAAAAATAATTCCCGGGCAATAAGGTCAGAATACTGCTTGCTAGAACTATGCTACAAAGTGAATTTGATGTAAGGCAACTGGCTCACTAGATGTTTAAGTCATGAGCACAGTTCCTCGGATCCAACCCGACCTGCCAAACCCAGAACCCAGTAGAATTCCGATCAAATTTTTATTCAAATCCTATTTATCTTTCAAACCACCATCCAAACACCAACTTGTTTTCTGCTGTCTCTCGTGTTGCATTGACCCATCTGTATGTGGGCCCCAACACCAACCAAGCCCATGTCTACACTACACCACTGTGTCCAGATTCTTACGCCCTCATTTTCCAAAGACCATGTGCCCTAAAGCAGTTTTTTTCCACATTGAGTTTATTCCTTCAGTCGGAAAGATGTCACAATCAGAATGGAATTTACCCATTATTAAATGAATCTGCTTGAGAGAGTGTGGACAAAGACGTGTTTTGTATCCAGAGTTTCTTGTGGATTCCACCACTTACATCTGCACATCCAGCTCAATGCGCTTCTCCTCGTTGCCATGGATCTGCCACACACAGTCCTGCCCCTTGGAGTAGCTCTGTGGCCAATCAGGGGATAGCACAGTGCCTGAAGGCTCCATCAGGTCCCCCCCACACACAGCTGGGACGGGGAGGTGGAGGGGAGAGACAGATTGATTGGAAGATCCGAGGAGAGGGAGAGAGGGTGAAATACATACGTTGGAAGAAAAAACAGTGGGAGAGAAAGAGCAACAGTGAAGAAAAGTAGAGTGGTTTATGAGAGGCCCGTTAAGGCTGTAGTTCTCAAACTTTTTTTCTCAGGCCTTGGGTCAAAACAAGTGTCAGCCATTCAGCGCAGTGTGCATAAGTGTCATTAATTTGTTTGTAAAACTAAAGGTTCATTGCTTACAAGTTAAGGTTATCTTGCGTTGACGTGATGCAAAAAGGCAATATACTCTTCTTTTTGCAAAAAAGCAATCTACTTTTTCTTTTTGGTGTGTTTGGATGTGTGGCAGAGTATGCAGACCGCAAAGGCGTTAGGAATCCATCCGGCCAGTGGTTGATTTTGATGTCCATGTCCGTGGGAGGGTTGAAGTGTAATTCCGGCAAAAATTGAAGACCCATAAAATAAGACCTCCAGATTATTTTTGCGTTGATAATTGAGTGTAGAGTTTACCCGCAAATGACTGGAGCAATGTACCAGCCCAAATGGCTTCCCATGTTGTTGGCTTAAATGTGTGAACTCTTCCAAAACAACCTTTTTAACCACTAATATTGTGCATAATAGAACCAAACTTCTGCAGTAGCATTACTAGGGTCCCTACACATAAAACGCAGCATCAACAACTTTTTTTTCACAAAGTTTATTAAAAAGACTGTTTTTCAAGTCTGTGGCTTACCGGTAGGTCCATGTTTCCAATAAGTCCACATAAGTCGATTACCGGCTACCGTAAATAATATAATAGAGAGAGGCGCCAAAAATGTAACTTAACAATCTCCCCTCTGGATACTGGGCTGTTTTTCTTTTTTTCTTTTTTAATTTTATGGGTCTTCATGCCGAAAAAGACCCTGGGTTAAATTTTCACCAGAATTACACTTTAAGCTTCTTGGACACTTCTATATAGCACCATGATGTGTGTGGATGTGTGGATGTGTGGCACAATTCATATACAACATCGCTCATTATAACGCTCCTGCACAATGACAGTATTAAAACAATATCGCAAATCGCAGCCTTAGCCATAGGGATAACATTCAGATTTCTTTCGCTAGATGCCAATCAATTCTACAAATTGTACCTTTCACCAGGGCCGTTTATATGTTATTTATTTTATTGGCCCTGTTTTGCCTTGGAGAGCGGGCGGGGAAGATTTTCCTTGAGTATTTATCTTTTCAAATGGAAACCACTAAAATGAAATAATAAGAATTAAAAAAGTGAACCAGAGCTTACCCCGGCACACTGGCTCGCTCTCGTTCCAGCGCGGGTCGCTTGGGTCCACGCATTCGATGGAGCCTGATCCCTGCTCCATGACGAAGCCCGGGGAGCAGGCAAATGTTACCACCGTGCCCAGCTGGAAGGTGATGTCCGAACTGCTGAAGTTACCGTGGGGCATGTAGGGTTCCCAGCAATGTTCCCCATCAAAAGCTAGGGGGCAAGAGAGGAAGATACGTGTATAGATAGATTGGAGAGAGATAGAATGAGAAATATGCACAGAGAGAAGGGGGGGGTGGGAGAGAGAGTGCAATGTAAACTGCGTCCTAAGGCCATTGCTTCGGATAAAAGCATCTGCTTGATGCTTAAATAGAGTATTGGCTGAACTGACGCCAAAAGGTACCATGTTCAATCTCCAATGTCCACAGCCTAACTGTCTCCACCTGCTCCTAAATCAGATGAATCTAACAAAGTGTCTTCTGAAGAGGCCGGTTCCAGAGGAGGTGGGGGTAGGAGGTGCTCACCCTCGTAGCGCAGGGCAAGGAGCAGGGGAATGGACGAGGAGTCTGTGGTCAGCTCCAGGTACAGCGTGGAGCCCTCGCTCACAAGCCCCCGCTCCGGTACATCGTCCAGGTCCGAGTCGAACAGCACCGGGGCCTGAGAGCTGTTCCCGTTGCGCACCAGGAGCCTAACAAAAGAGCGAGGGAAAGAGAGGGAGGATTTGGATTGTTGATAATGTTCTGAGTGTTTGTAATTGGATGATATCGTATAATATCTGTTCTAAAGCCCTACGTTTTTAAGCAATACTTTTTTATTATTGATCAAATATCTTTGTTTTTGTTGAAAACAGCTAAAAGTTGCACTGAACAGTTTTCAATTGCTACAGTGACAATATTTTGTTAGCATTTGGTGCATCAATGTTCGTAAGAGTTTAGTTCTCTATATGGCATGCATCTGTATTTGATGTCGCTGATCGTTTATAAATGCATTCAGAAGCTCATTCAATACGTTTAATAAAATCTATCTGAGCTCTCATCGTTCTTTTTCTTTGTTAACCAATCTCAATCTAAATTTTTTGAATTTTCATCCATGGATTGATAAAGTCTTATCTTATCTGTATTTGTCTTGAAAGTGATTTGGGCAAGATCAAAACCTCACACCTTTAATGAGCAAACTACATTCTGAAGCAACCAATCACAAAAGAGGAATCTCGACAGCAGAGCAGAACAACTCACTTATCCTCATCCTCATCAAGGGCTACCCTCTCAAAGTGGAGGTGGAGCTTGTGCCCATCCCGGGCCTCGATCAACCAATGGCAGCTCAGGTTGTTGCCGTTGCTATGGTTGCTGACAGATGGTGGCGGAGGGGAGAGTATGCGTCCCACAGTGGCATTAGGAATCCATCCGCCACAAGACACAGCTGGGGAAGAGTAGTCACACCTCCGGTTATCAGCTTTCCTTTGTCATGCCATTACATGACAATAGCTTATAGAGGCAGTGAACTAAGACCATGTCCTAACCTCTGGTTAACCGACAGATGTTGCTGTACAGTTTGATAGCCCATTGATGGTATCAGTAGCATGTTAAAGGAGCCATTGAAGACGCGTGTGTAGAAAGACCATGTGTCCAGATGTTTATAGTAGGTTTATAGTCAGATTGTAGACTTTAATACGATTGTGTCAATGATTCAGATAAGTATACTTCTCTATCTATAAAGATATATACATGTGGATAAAATTGTTGGTACCCCTCTGTTAATGAAAGAAAAACCCACAATGGTCACTGAAATAACTTGAAACTGACAAAAGTAATAATAAATATAAAAATTTACTGAAAATTAACCAATGAAAATCAGACATTTATTTTGAATTGTGGTTCAACAGAATCATTTTTAAAAAACAAACTAATTAAAGAGGCCTGGATAAAAAATGATGGTACCCTTAACTTAATATTTTGTTGCACAACATTTTGAGGCAATCACTGCAATGAAACGATTTTTTTGTAACTGTCAATGAGACAGTTACAAAGACAAAATACCTGTCAACAGGTATTTTGGTGCACTCTTCATTAGCAAACTGCTCCAGTTGTCTCAGGTTTGAAGGGTGCCTTCTCCAGATGGCATGTTTCAGCTCCTTCCACAGATGTTCAATAGGATTTAGATCAGGGCTCATAGAAGGCCACTTCAGAATAGTCCAATGTCTTGCTCTTAGCCATTCTTGGCTGTTTTTAGCTGTGTGTTTTGGGTCATTATCTTGTTGGAGGACCCATGACCTGCGACTGAGACCAAGCTTTCTGACACTAGGCAGCACATTTCTCTCCAGAATGCCTTGATAGTCTTGAGATTTCATAGTACCCTGCACAGATTCAAGACACCCTGTGCCAGATGCAGCAAAGCAGCCCCAGAACATAACTGAGCCTCCTCCATGTTTCACAGTAGGGACAGTGCTCTTTTCTTGGTATGCTTCATTTTGCGTCTGTGAACATAGAGCTGATGTGCCTTGCCAAAAAGCTCCAGTTTTGTCTCATCTGTCCATAGGATATTCTCCCAGAAGCTTTGTGGCTTCAATATACATTTTGGCAAATTCCAGTCTCACTTTTTTATGATTTGCTTTCAACAGTGGTGTCCTCCTTGGTCGTCTCCCATGAAGTCCACTTTGGCTCAAAACAATGATCGGATGGTGGCGATCTGAACACTTAATGTACCTTGACCTTGGAGTTCACCTTTAATTTCTTTGGAGGTTGTTCTGGGCTCTTTGGTTTCCATTCTTATTATCCGTCTCTTCATTTTGTCATCAATTTTCCTCCTGCGGCCACGACCAGGAAGGTTGGCTACAGTCCCATGGACCTTAAACTTTTGAATAATATGTGCAACAGTAGTCACAGGAACATCAAGCTGCTGGGAGATGGTCTTATAGCCTTTACCTTTTCAAATTTATAATTTTCTTTCTAATCTCCTGAGACAACTCTCTCCTTCGCTTCCATGTTCAGTGTGGTACGCACCATGTCACCAAACAGCACAGTGACTACTTTTCACCCTTTAAATAGGCAGACTGACTGATTACAAGTTTGAAGACACGTGTGATGCTAATTAGAGGACACACCTTAGTTTAACATTTCCCTATGGTCAAATTATTTTCAATCTTTTCTAGGGGTACCATCATTTTTGTCCAGGCCTGTTTCATTAGTTTGTTTTTTAAAATTATTCTGTTGAACCACAATTCAAAAGCAATGTCTGATTTTCATTGGTTAATTTTCAGTAAATTTTTATTTATTATTACTTTTGTCAGTTTCAAGTTATTTCAGTGACCATTGTGGGTTTTTCTTTCATTAACAGAGGGGTACCAACAATTTTGTCCACGTGTGTATATAAACAGATGGACAGACAGACAGACAGACAGACAGACAGACAGACAGACAGACAGACAGACAGACAGACAGACAGACAGACAGACAGACAGACAGACAGACAGACAGACAGACAGACAGACAGACAGACAGACAGACAGACAGACAGACAAGACGTTAGCCACTAACCGACACACTGTGGCTCTGGCGTGCTCCAGTGGGGCTGCGTGGCGTTCACACATGTCGCGGTCTCATGACCCCTGACCTGGAAGCCGGGGTCACAGTGGAAGTGGGCCTGACCTCCAGGATGAATATCCGTCACGGTCACACCCCCCCCTTCAGGGGACGCCGGGAAGGGACAGTACAGCAGAAAGGCTGTCCGGGTTTATTTGTGGTGGAGAAAAAGGTTTCATGTATATTAAATGATTGCTACAAACATCTTGGTGTGAAGTAAGACTTCACACCAAGATGTGTAAAAAGTTCAAATGAGATTTGACCGCCATAAAACCTGAGAGGATCCTGCCACATTTGAATGTCACGTACATGCCATAAGGGTTTCACTTGCAACAAGCAATGTTAATATCGTATATGTGTTAGTCTTACTTGTCATGTACCATAGGAAAATAAGAGCATCTCAGAAATAATGACATTCTGAACCCATGCCCCACATTCATTTCTTAAATGTCGCTGCCGGTGCAGTTATCAAGTCCCTTTTTTTATCCGTACACATCCCAGCCTTTAAAGATGTCTTTGTGGTAGAATTGTCTTGTGCAGATACCACTTCAAAAACCCACATATCTATGATTAGAAACTGGAAGGATCTTCACCAAAAGAAAAACATTTTTTTGTTCTTGGTTGTCATGGGCAATGCAAATACAATAAGCGCTGTGTCTTAATGGGTCTTCAGTAGCACAGGGATTCATAGAACCCCACTCATTCACCCATTCATGCCCCACATAGAATAACTGTATTGTATTTTACCCTGTCATATGGACACAACATTGTTATAATGTACAGTAGTAGCAGGTAAGCAGAATCAGGCCTATGACAAAGCACATTTACCTTGATAGTGGAGGCTGAACATGCCGTGATTGGTTGGTCGGAGACTGCGATAGTGAATGTACACCTGGTTGGTTGTGCTGCGTATCACCTGTCCCTCCCTCATCAGGGTCTCATTGGCCAACAACTCTGGCCCAGCCCCTCCGTACCCTAGGATGGTCAGAGACTCCTCTTTCGAGAGGTTCACCTTTCTCACCTAGAGACAGAACAAAAAGGATGCATCGAAAACAGAGGTCATACTTGTGGTAGGCGTTTGTTGACGATTGAAAATCAAAACTGTCTAGGGCTTGGTAACTTACATACTAATATTTATTGATGAGCGTTACAATTATTTATTGAAGACATTACGAGCAACATTCTCTACACATATTCATAATGACTTATTTCCAGTAGCCGCCAAATATATATCTTGACTGAAACTATTTATATCCACCATTTATTCAGCATTTTATCCAAAGTTAGTAAGAGTCAATGCATATTTTTAAATGCATGTCATTAATCAGCTGGTGAGGGGTTAGGCATCTCTCCCTCTTTCATATTGCGAAACAATCGCAGCCTGCAAAAACCAATCAACTAAGATTCTGTGGAAAAACAGGGGACACGTAGGACCATTGACGTCAGCGCTCCGGGATTGGCCTTTGCCATTGGTCCGATTTGGAAAAAGTTTTTGAAGCAGTAGCTTTCCTACATTTGAAAATAGCCGGGAATGAAAACATGCCACAGTGAGCAAAGCACCTGGATCTCCACCCCGTATCCAGAGTACACGGTGATGCTGTACGTGCACTCCAGGGGAGTCATGGGGGAGGTGCTGGAGGAGGAGGAGGAGGTGGAGGAGGAGGAGGCAGTTGGGTCTGGGGATTCCACTGAGTCCTCCATCCCTGATAGGGTGGCGTTGCACTGCACTGTTGCAGGAGAAAAGGAGAAGAGAAGGAGGAATCAGGACTTGTGTGTGTGGGGTCGTGTGCATGTGTGTGTGTGTGTGTGTGTGTGTGTGTGTGTGTGTGTGTGTGTGTGTGTGTGTGTGTGTGTGTGTGTGTGTGTGTGTGTGTGTGTGTGTGTGTGTGTGTGTGTGTGTGTGCTCCGTGTGCGTGGGCGTGTGTGAGTATAGACGGGCCTGGTATATACCGTAACCAGGCTCTTAGGCAAATCTAGAATATGGCAGTTCAATAGAATGTTGACCTTAGCTTTATAGATAGTTAAGAAGCTATAGAGTGAAATAATTTAAGACACAAAACATCATAGAAGCCAGAAATTATTCATACTAGTTTCTCGATAATGTAGTGCTGTCATAAACAAATAGTAATTTATGAAGCCTTAAACGAAAATGTAACCTTTACTATTTTGATGTCCTTCTCTTGGTGTTTGTCTATACAGTTTTGTTTTCTACCTTTCAACCGAGCCCATGAGGGACTTTGGAAAAATGCCAGCTTTTTTCTGACAAAACAGATTTCCCGTGAGCACCAGCCTGTAATTACAAAGATCTGTCGAAGAAAACTGAGAGAAAGTGGCTGGTTTGGAAAGCAGCTACTTTCAAAAAAGCAGGTGCTTGGTTTGTCAAGTTATTGGTTCTTTTGAAATTGTGCCATTTTCCAGAAAAACTACACAATCAGTCTGGTGACACACTGTATACTGGGGAATGAGAATTATTCAGAATTCATTTGGTCTGTGTAAAGTGACAAAACCCACTACTCTGCTGAGGGTTAGCGAGTGAACAAAAGGATGATATTCACACAACTAATCAACTATAGGGAAATAGGCTTTCAGGAACAGCAAATCAGCGGTAGAGGAAGTAACTACTTCATGAACAGAATATGTTTCTGTGTTGAATAGGTTGAAGAATAACGCAACACTCGAAAATAAGCTAATGCCAAAGCAGTGATCTGGAGAGACATTAAGTGTGGGTTACCTGGCGAATGCATGGTGGTGATAGTGGTGGTGGTGATCAAGGTTGTGGTGGTCTCCTCCTCAACCGCGGCGGGCGGGGATGAGGTAAGGGCCGTGGTGAGCACTCCAGGGGAGATGGGGGTGGTCTCAGGGGGGTGGCCTGCCCCAGGGACCGCCTGCGTCGGGTTCGTGGTCGTACCTTGTGTTGTTCACAGTACCAGGTACACAGTTCAGGCAATACAACTGTACTACAGCGATGTGGTAATGTAATAAGGTACTGTGCTGTAGCAGTACTGCAATGCACTGAACTGAAGTGTTTCTGTTTTACTGAAGTACCTTTAATGGAGTACTTTACTGTTTTACAGTGGTACTGTAATGTAGCACTGAAATACTCTCTACTGTAGTACCTTTAATGGAGTACTTTACTGTTTTAAAGTGGTACTGTAATGTAGCACTGAAATACTCTCTACTGTAGTACAGTTCTAGAGTGATGTACTGTATATTGTGCTGTACTGTGTATTATTGTTGAACTGTAGTATAGTACCGGTAATGTAGTACTGAGCACTGTAGATATGTAATGTAATAGTGAAATACTCTGTACTGTTCTGAAGGGCTGTACTCTAGTACTTTGCTGTGTATTATTGTAGTACTGTTATGTGGTCGTGCAGTGTACTGTAGTACTGTTTTGAACTGTAGGCTATCTAGTATTAGTACTCTATCTAGGATAAGTAAAGTATTTCACAGCTAGCATAAGTATCTTATATCTAGTATGAATACTACGTATATACTGTATCTTACTTGGTTGGGGGCTGTGCAGCAGGTCTGTCACGGGTTACTTTTAGCATTGGTAGTATTAGTAGGATGAGTAGTATAGATATGTATCTTACTGCGCGGGGGGCTGTGCAGCAGGCCTCCTGGCCCGGAGGAGCCGGGACCCTGGGGGGCCTCTCCTTCAGGAGTCATGAAGCTCATCCCTGCAAGGAGACACAAAACACCAGACATGAGCAGCACGCCAAGACACAGAGTAACACACAAGCACACACACAGACATACACAGTCAAATACCCACAAAGACAAACACCCAAACGCAAAATAAACTCCAAGCGAGACATACGTGAAATTTATAGACCACCACAAACACACCATTCCCAAACACGCACATACACACCAACACACATGTGGATGCACACACACACACACACATAGACACACACATACACACACACACATACACACCACACACATACACACACACACAACACACACACACACACAGACACACACACAGACACACACATACACGCATGCACTCGCAAATACAAATATACATACACACACACAAACACACACACACACTTGCACGTACACAAACACAGTGTTGGTTTACCTGAGGCAAGGTGCAACATGGAGAGAAGTAGCAGCAGCATGGCTGCAGGTGCCAACAACCCTGTGGCTGGTGGTGAACCTCCTGACCTGAAGGAGCACACCGGTGAACAAATCATGCTCAGCCGTTCCCCCGTCTCCGTATTCTCACATCCCCCATATTCTCACGACATCATACAGTTCCAACTCCAATGCCATTCATTTGAAGACACAGGCAAGAGCATACACGTACACACACACATACGCCAGAAGGCACACAATCACACACACACACACACACCACACAACACACACCACACACACACACACACACACACACACACACACACACACACACACACACACACACACACACACACACACACACACACACACCACACACACACACACACACACACACACACACACACACACACCCACACCCACCCAAAAACACACGCACTTGTGTTTATATTTACCTATTAAAAAAATAGGTATGTCTTTATAATCTATGTAATGGGTTGTCATAGGCTGCAAATAAAAGCAAGACCATAATGTAGGCCTACTTATAATGTATCTTGCAATGCAACGATATAGAAAGGTCTAGCTTAATTTTACCTTACATCGAATTGAGTATAGGTTTTCGCAGACGAAATTCATATAGGGTTTAATTTTTTCTATTTTGTTCATACATTACAGAGTTCTTCTGTATAAGCTATTATCCAATACATGGATACAGAAGCGAGGTAAACATAGCGTTCTCTGAATGTGTTTAAATGTGCAGCGCTTTTCCTAAGGCAATTCTTGCCACAAATTCTGCATTGATATGACAGCAGCGGCGCATAATTGACAACCGTACACCTTCATGTGATTGAAGTACGTCTCATTCCCATTGCTTCATACTTACTCGTCCGTCGTTGTTCGCTATTCGAGGCGTTTCCTCGACGAATATGCCAGCGTGGTGTGTGTGTGTGTGTGTGTGTGTGGTGTGTGTGTGTGTGTGTGTGTGTGTGTGTGTGTGTGTGTGTGTGTGTGTGTGTGTGTGTGTGTGTGTGTGTGTGTGTGTGTGTGTGTGTGTGTGTGTGTGTGTGTGTGTGTGTGTGTGTGTGTGTGTGTGTGTGTGTGTGTGTGTGTGTCAAAACGATCGGGGTCTATGCAAAGGCAAGCGGCAATTCGCATCCCGGCCTTCTTTGCATGCAGAATCAAGTCCACCCTTTCTGAACATCGGTATTTCAAAAATCGCCTCAATACGATCTCGATACAAAAATCAAAAGGTGATTTCCCTTACCTCGACGCTGCAAGGTGAATGTTGTGGCTCTGCACTCGGAATGAATCCTGTTGCTTTAGGCCTCAGAGAAGATATGACGGACGTCAAGATGCTTGGAGCTGGATACCGTACGGTTGACGCATTCGGTTTCTAGTGTGAGGGCATTCGTGTTGCTGCTGGAGCTCCAGGTGCGCCCTAGTGGTCGTAGAGCGTCACTGCACAAGTATTGGCAATGTTCCAGAGACCGTGAGGAGCAGGCGCGTTTAAGAGAGCTGTCCACCGAGAGAAAGTGCTGAAACACAAACCGCTTCAAGTGTGGCCGACCTATTAACAAGGTAATCACAACGGCGACAGCGTCTTCTGCTTGTTTGCTGGTTGCCACGCATGCCGAAGGAGACGCTACGCATGACCAATGTTTTGTATACTGTGTTGACGTTAGACTGAAAGCCAGGAGGCAGCCGAATGTTTTGCTTGCAATGTGGAATGCGGAATTTAAAAAATCTTTGGTCAGGGGAACAGCGATACGTGTTGCGGTGGTCTGTTCTCGTAGAAGCACTGCTGTGGTGTGCATCGCGTGTTGAATGAGGATAAGGATTCTGGAAACTAGGATTGTTATATTAATTTCGCACCACTGTCACTATTCTGAAATGAACGTTATACGAACCACATAATGAAAAGTATTTTGGTTGAAAGGCACCCACGTACATGTGCTAACCAAGCACCAATGTGCGCATTAATATACACATACAGTTTCGAACTTGATTCTCTCTCTCTCTCTTTCTCTATCTTCTCTCTCTCTCCACACACACACACACACACACACACACACACACACACACACACACACACACACACACACACACACACACACACACACACACACACACACACACACACACACACACACACACACACACAAAAGCAAATTATATTTAACGAAAGAATGTTGCTCTAAACATTTTTAGAAAACACGTCACATTTTTAGGAAGATCATATTCACTCATACTAATATAAATAATTCTAGTATTGTAATATACTTTACTACTAAAATGGTAGCTATAGCATCCTTAATAATGGCCTCTAAACGCAGAGTGGCTTCTCCCCCCAAAGTCCAGCAAACATGAGAGTTGGCAGTTCCAGACCTTGACCCTAAGCCCTATTTTACTATTCTGTGGGCGAAATTAGACCAACAAACTCCCATCACTGAGGGCGGAGCTAAGACGTGGATCTCATTTAGGGGCCACACTGCTTATAGGACCAAGTGCATTGGACTATAAACAAACAATTTTTTGCTTGGGTGTGGCTTAGTATATTCTTCTGTGCGGGGTTGGATACCTTTACACCACATAAGGCATGGTTAAATGAGAAACAAAACTATAAAAACAGATTACGTTAATCCAGTCTGGTTTGGTTAGAACTCCTAACGTCTTAGGGTTGTTTCTCCTTGCCTGCTGTATTTTCTCAGCTTCTTACCTCCCTTTTCAAACACTTGAATTCAAGATTGGCTATTGATTGCAGCTGCTTCAACTCCAGCTTTGCATGAATATACCCAAAACATGGACTTGTTCCTGAAGGGATCCTTTCCAGGCACCTGCACCATGGTTCTCAGAACAAACAGGGTGCTATGATCTCCATAGAGCTGAATACAAAGTGGAACATTAGCAACACTGTTGCTGCCACTGAGGAGGTCGGTTCCCTGTAGGCCAATGTAGACAGGGTGCAAGGGAGACATGGATGAGGTAATGATACAGAACAAAATAGCACAGGCACAAACCTACATCCACAATAAATAAGGAACACCTAATCATTTATAATCCTGAATTGATACATTTTTGAATCTGGTCACTCATAGCCAGTTGGACATCAATTGTACTTCTGTTGTTGTTTTATCATTGTATTCAGTGGCGGTTTAAGGCACGGGCGAACCAGGCAGCCGCCCGGGGCGCCATATTTGTGGGGGGCGCCAAATCACATGGGGGGCGCCACGAGCAGTAAAAAAAAAAAACGCGCTGCGTAGCGGTTTTCAATGAAGTACATAACATTGTGTGGGGAATTGGTGTTTTGGCGCCCCGTCTGGCTGCAGGCGCAGCTGCTCGTTGAGGAGGTGCCGTGCCCAGACGGAATGAAACCCCCACTGAAGTCCCCCCCCCCTGTATTGTGCTTCTATGTTCACTGTTCTCTGGCCTGTGTGTTTGTCTATTTGACGTGTCCCCCTGGAGCATGCACTGGTGGGCGAGTCCCTTCCCCCTGCCCCTGTGCGCCGAGCTGGGCTTCCCGCCGCTCAACGGTCTCCTCTGGCCCCTGCTGCTCCTCTTCCTGTGGTACTGTTACCGCATGGGCTCCGACCTCCCCCCGCCGGGACGGGCCCACCCGGGGGGTAAGCACAAGTCCGGCGGCCGGCGCTTCATGATGCTGTCCCGTGGCGCGGTCAGCGGTGGCCCCCGCGAGACGGCGTCGGGGTCCGAGGCGTCTGGGGTCGAACGGGCGGCCCCCTGCATTTCCATGCAGACCAGCGAGGACGAGGACCCAGACGGGAGGGAGTACCTGATGCCGGTGCCCGGACGCCCGCTGTTCCCGGCCCAGGCGTCAGCGGCAGGCAGGAAGCTGTACGCCGCGCTGCAGGAGTACGCCAAGCGCTACGGCTGGGTGGGCATGGGGCGCATCCACAAGGCACTCCGAGAACAGGTAGGCATGGCGTTAGGTTTATCCCCCAGCGGGGCCGGAGCCGACCACTGAACGTCCTCCCTGGGTGTTGCAGTAAAAGTTAGTACCACGTCCGTGTACTTGTAATGCTAGTTACTATTTTGTCCTTTAGCAGGCGCTTTAAACCAGAGACTAACTGAATTTAGGGAGTTGAACAGCCCTACAACACGATCAGCCCCACAACACGATCCTGGAAAAAAATAATTTATGGGTGTTCCTTCTCTCAGGTGAGACTGAGCGACCACTCCACCATCCAGAGGCCTCACCTGTTCTTCCTGCCGGACGTCCCCAGTGTCCCTTTCTTCCCCCGCGATGCCCACCGCCATGACATCGAGCTCCTGGAAGCCCAGTACCCCCTGATCCTGGCTGAGTTCCAGGCGGTCTACCAGTGGGGTGTGGACTCCAAACTGGGATGGAGCGGTCCCAAGGTACGGCGGAAAGATTTGTCTTAATAGCTTGCACAATGCCCCAACAAACGGCAACACCTAATGTAAAATACAGGCCAACTGTCTAGGAATTAGGAATGTTAACCAAAAAGAACAGAACAGCCAACAACCATGGAGAATCTTAAGACCTCATATTAATTACTATATGCAAAGGCAATACATACACCATGAAGCCACATGGATGGGTCTTAATGTGTCTCACACGTTTTTGCTTGCTTTTGCTTTGTTCACTTCACATGGAGCTCATATTACCTCAAAATCGAACACAGCAATAGTTTTGAATATATTATTAATTGTGTATGCAGTTTTTCCTTTTTTATTCATCAAACTGTGGAACAGCCCAGTAAATATTACTGTGGCTTCAAAAACACTGAAGCGCTGAATGCCTCTTGTGGTCTCCTCCAGGGCCAGACAGGGTTTCCCCTGTACAGTGCAGGGGTCTGTGTGGCGGGAAACTGCCGCTCCTGTCCCTACACGTACAGGACCCTGCTCTCCCTTCGGACATTCATCAGCAGTAACTCCCTGGGGGGGGCCGGCTTCGTGCTCCTGGGGCCTGGGGTCACGTTGGGGGGCTCCTATGGGCCAACAAATGCCCGTCTGCGATGTCACCTGGGTGAGTTTGGAAGCAGCCCCTGAACCGTCATCAACAGCCATCTTGGTTTCATCTAGATTCTAAACACACAGCTTGAAACCAAGTTGGCTAAAAGTGGAATAATGCCCATGGCACATGTCATGTTTACTTATTATTTTTTATTCAGAAGACGAAACAACCTCTGAACAGCTTTCCTGATTTGAGCCAATCAACAGGCAAGCATGTTGGGATTCTTATATGCTTTTTGTTCTGATATTCTACAGCTCTTTCAAGTTTTGCTTTATTTTGCCAAATCCTTTTCTAGAACTATTAACACATGGATTTTAATTCAATCATATGTACGAAGAGATTCAACCAATAATTGCATCTCTATTGGAGCAACCCATGTATGATTCATAACTTCAGATATCATCACAGTATCAGTGGGTAAAATAAACCATTGAGATTTATATTTATATTGAATCCCTTTTCTAGAACTATTACTATATGGAAAAAAAATAGGTTCAGAAGAGATTCAACCAATCATTTCTTCTATATCAGTGAACCTCCATGTATGATTCATAACTCCAGATAGCCATCCCAGAAATAGTGGGTAAAATAAACCATAGAGATTTAAATTTACATTTTACTTTTCACAAACATCTGTGTTTTGGGACAATACAGTCCTGCTGTGAAGGTTACTTGCAACAGCAGGTTTTCTGGCATATGATTACCCTCAAATGTATATCCTTTCATATTTAGGTCGGGTCAGTGTACGGTAGTTGGCGTCGCTTTCATAAATATGAGGAATATGAATATTGTGTGCAGGCCTACAGACGCCACCTCTTTGTGAGCTCGTGGTCGGAGGTGAACCACAGCGCTGGTCAGAGGGACACTGCCTACTAGTGGACGATTCTTTCCTTCACACCATTTCACACAAAGGTCTGTAAAGCATTATAATTATTATCTATTTATAGAAAGATAGATTTACACATACATATATGTTGTTTGTTCAACCTGTTGCTTTACCAACCAAACCAATCGTTACATACAACAATTTGAATCCATCAGGGCCACCCGAAGATGGCCCCCGAGCCATCTTCAGCGTTGATCTCTGGCACCCCAACGTGGCTGCAGCTGAGCGACAAGCATTGGACTTCATATTCAACCCAGACCTGTGAATCCTCCCTGCCACGCCAAGAATCTACCTGATGCCTTATTTAAACCACGCTTGTTTTGGGCCATATGTATAAAAAAAAATCCCAGCCGATCGATCACTGTGTGGATCTACGCTTACTGCCATAAACCATGGATTATATAACCTAAACAGAGCAACGCTGATGTTATCAACCTTTGAGAGCAATGCGTACTAGGGCACATTATATCATGTACACCATGGATGTTCCTTGCACGAGAAACCTGTTACTCAATGACGGCTACACCGTGTTTTTAGCCTGTGCATGTATTAACCTTTGCATGCATTCCTTCTGGAAGAGAATGCTTTGAAATCCATGGCAAGATGGCTCCTATCACCTTCTCGTAATTTAAGTCAATAACTGTGAGCATATAAGCAAAATGACATATACCGGACAAGCCTGATTCATAAGCCTTCTAAGGCTCTTTCCTCTTTACTGGAAATATAGTCTTCTATATATATATATATATATATAATATATATTATATATACATGTATCTTGATATTCGCATGTGCCAGTCTATTGTCTCAAAAGTGATCTTATACATACCTGATATATAGCCTATATTTCTTCTTGTTCGACTCGCATAAACACTGTGGTGCAAGTACTGCATGAACTGTGAATGTTTACACAACCGACAAATTAATAATCTGGTTTCAGTTTTCATCCATATCGTGAATGGTTTGAACCATAACCAACCTAATAAATGGGCATTGTCCCAAGTATTGCTGTGAATTATTGTTTGTTTTAAAATGAATCACTGCTACAATGACATTTGACAAAGGAAGATCACATAATTTAAAGAAGTACATTTTAACCTTTCAGAAAAATATTGAACAGAGATTGTCTGTTAATAAATACTTATAAGCAGCCTGGGAGATATACATACATACATACATACATACATACATACATACATACATACATACATACATACATACATACAGTACATAATCTTTCATACAACACAGGTATTAAAAAGGAATTTCCCGGTCTTTTATTAGCACAAATAAGTTAATTGCATGTCAAAATGAAAGAGCCAACAAATTTGCACCATGCATCGTAGATGTTGTCGAAATTTATTTTTAGAAGACTTTTTATCTTCCACAATTTCACTCAAGATAGGGATAAGCAGAATCCTCAGCACAACACAGATCTCAAGTACAACGAGGGACTTGGAAGAATTGACCTAAATGCACTTTGTTCTAAAAGATTCTCTCCATTAACCTTTTCCAGTTGCAGAGTAACATTAGATTAATTTAGTACATGGAAGCTTCCTTGTCTGCCATCTGCTCGTGTCATCAGGATTAGATAGACTCAACTAATCCACGGCATAAAGACAGATTAATCCAGACATATACATGCATACAAAATGTATGTATTCATATACATACACCAGACACACACACCAAATAATTTGGTTGTCTTATCTTATGCAATTGCCAATGGTTTCAAAACATGAACTTGTGTTATACGGGTTCAGTGTTTCAAATCTTACTTAATATGTCAATTCTACAGGAAAAAATATACATGTCAGTGTAAATGCTGAAATCTTTTCTCCTATTGGATAGCCCTGACCACATTAAGCGTGGTGAGACAGGATTAGTTAAGAGAGATTACAACATCAACAACAACAAGTGAATGTATAGGTCCAGTTGCTTTCCACAACCAGGTCATCAGTTATTAACAATTGGATTATTTGTGAAGATATATAATTCAACAGCATATTTTTCAGTGCAAAGCAGCTGCAAGAGAATGACTGCCGAAGCAGATGTACAGATGACCTTTGATATTGATGATCTATTCTTCATAAAAACTGTGTCAAAGATCAAATATTTAACTTAAGCTCTGATTCTCCGAGGCCATTTTTACTGCATAACTCTGTGCTAGGAGGACTGTCTTGATGTATAAAGTAGACAAACAAACACAACAAGTAAAATAATATTTATGTTTTAAGTTTTAAGTCCAAGAATACAAATAAATTGCAGACATTTACATGTAAAATATTATGCTGCTTCTTTTTTTACGTAGCAACAAATGGCAAATATTATAAATGAATTAAACAAAATAAATTGTTTCTGCTAAGCATTTAAAAAGGTCAGCAGTTAAAAATAGTCCAAGACGTTGATATTTAGTAGGGAAATTACTAAAAAACTTCCTTTCCTGTCACTCTTTCAGGATTTCTTCATGGTGTCGTTAACGGGACATCATTTTAACAAACTCTGGAAGGAAAAACAGGAAAACGCCAATAATGGTAAAGATCTTTAAAGGTTGAACCGTTCCCTAGTTAAGATCTAATCAATTTGGTTTGAGACGTTTCTGAAGGGGTTTTGAGGGGAAAAGCACCCTGTACACATCTCAAACACCCAGTTCTAAAAGTCACTTGCCCAAATCCCTGCACTCTTTTTTTTATTATCCCAGAGACAGCAGGAAAATCACTAAATTCTTAAATCTAGGACTACGTCCCTAGACACTGATCCAGAAATATTTTATATATCCTGCATGCATGGTGTCAACCCTTGACAAAATAACTATTCCAGCTCCAAAACGGCTTGAAATATTTTGCCTGAACAGACTTGCATTGTGTTTTATGGAATTGATATAATCTAGACAGACACACAAATGCTTAATTTTGAGTGATTCATTGTAATAATTTAAGTAAATTCAATAATTTGAAGTCAGTGGCTACATTTAAATCAATTTAAAAGGGATTTGTGAAAAATCTCCTTGCAGCTAGATAGCTTTGTTTTTGTTTCCAATTGAAAGATGTTTGTCAGCATTCAAATTGCCAATGTCGCAACGATGTCTGGTACTCAGACCAAGCCCATCTCCTGACTTCTTTGTGGGTAGATTCCTTTAGCTGCCGTGCATCCTTGTAGACATGTCAACCTTCCCCCATAGTATATTGAAGATTAACTTGGCCTCTCCTGCAATGGCTTACTTCAGTCACAGACAATCCTGAACTCTCCACCATGGTCATTGCGCTCATCCATTGTTTCCTTTGTTGTTACTGCCCACTGATGTGAAAGTTTCCCAGTCAGGTCATGTACACCCATTGTCTCATTGAAGATGCATGGTACGTTTCAGCTGTTGTCTTCCCATGACCATCCTTTATTAAATAAAATACTTTGCCAACAAGAAGAGTGTGTGCGTATATGTGTGCTAATGTGTGTGCGTGTGCATGTGTGTGTGTGTGTGTGTAGTTTGCCTCTCACCCTCAAAGTCAACTGTGCCATCTCCATTTTTGTCCGCCTCCCGGACCACCTGTTCGATCTCGGTCTTGGTGGTCTGCTCGCCCAGTAACTTGGTCATCGCATGGCGCAGTTCTTCAGTGGTGATGCTGCCGTCACCATCCAAGTCAAACTTAATAGTAAATGGAAAGAATATTAGCCTACAACATTTTCAATGTATAATTATATATTCATAATTAATAGTGATAACATTTTAAATGGCTGCTATATACTACCATTTCTGAGGGACAAAATAACAGTTTCTCATCCCTTGTCAAATGTCTCCATCTGAATTTGATTACTTACTATATTAATTAATCTGTTTGATTTTAATCACTGGGATAACCAATAAATCTTTTTTTTATTGGATTTTTTTTACAAGGACTTTTGGAATGTTGAATTTAATTAATTTAAGATGGTTAAATTACAACTGCTTTCAGAGTCTTATAATATGAGGAAATTTTTTAACACACACACACACACACACACACACACACACACACACACACACACACACACACACACACACACACACACACACACACACACACACACACACACACACACACACACACACACACACACACACACACACATCACAAACTTTTCCAGAGGAAACTCTACTATAAATGCATAGCTACTTAAATAGCTTACATAGCTATCATCTCACCTCTTTAAATGCATCTTTCAGTTCCTTCAGCCCGATCATCCCTGACGTTTCTGCCAGAAGCTTGGGGGTCATCAGTTCCACAAAATCTTCAAAGTCTACTCTTCCACCCACTGTGGTACAATAAAAGCAACACATTCATCAAGGTCATGAGAAATCACGTAATTCCCAAAGCTAGTTGTTCTCAACCTAACCCTGACCTCAAGCAGGGTTATCTGTTCTGCATACAGAACAGACTGCATCGCAGGGACTGATCCCAGCCAAATGGAACTGGGTTTGACCCCCAATTCTGCAGCCTTCTTTTAGTCATCCTAGAGTAAGACGCCTAACCTTTCTAGATTTAAAGGCACTATCCGACGAAAGTCTGATGTCATTTTTTGAACGTCTTTCATGAGTTGGTTGCCGTTGTTAGGGTACAGCTTTGCCTTGATTATTATAAGAATATTTAAAAGACAAAACTAGATGCCAATCAAAGCGCTATGAGACAAGAGAGAAATGTAACCTTAATTGGAAAAAATACATAGCCAGTTGAATGCCAGTGCAGCCATGTGTCATAACTACATAATCCAGCTGTAGCCTACACCGCAAAAAAGTAAAATTTATTGTTTGGGCACAAAGCTCATAACTATGCTGAAAATTATTATACAAATCATTTGGTATTTATCTGGATATTCTGCCGATGCACTCATTGCTCATGACCGGAGTCTTCCATAAGACCTAAAGCTTGCAAGTCACAGGTTTTTGAAGAGTGTCTTATGAGAGATGACTGAACAGAGGGGTTGGATTTTTTTCACTTGGATACTTTCAAAATTTAGCTTGACTCGTTTCTCCAAATTGTCTACCATATCTTTAACTAATCTCAGAAGCCATAACATGAAATATAAAACAAATTAATGGACACTTTGTGTAAAAGTATGATTGTGTATGTGACAAAGACAGGGAATTTAAATTATTTGAATTAAGACGCTTCAGGATTCAATTCTGAAATAGAGATGTGTGAATAAGTGAATAAGGCCAACAGAAAGACTTACAGTTCATGTTGATGTTCTGGCCCAGTTCTATGAGTTCCATTTCGGTTGGCATGTAGCCCATAGTTCTCATAAGGTTGCCCAGGTCCTTACAGCTTATGAAGCCATCTTTGTCCTTATCAAACTCCTCAAAAGCCTCCCGTAACTCTACCAACAAAAAATATACTTCAAATCAATATTGAAATAACGGTTAAAGTCAAATAAGGGTATGAAAAGAAAAGTGAGCATTTGTAGCCTACCTTCTATTTCCTCATTGGTCAGTTGTCTTTGCTGTTAAAAAAAATGTAAACTCGTTACTTGTGCAAATAGATAAAAATTACCAAAATGTTTTGATTGATAGTTGTATTTTTGGACTTGAAATAAATTATACTGTATGTTTTGGGTTTTTATCTGTATCTTGTGAATTTTTCCAATAAGGAAAATGGGGAATAAAATGGTATAAAAAGTTATTTACCATGCATTTATATGGAATCAAATTGAGGCCAAACAAAAAAGGAAAAAAAATATGGCGACAAGGAGAGGTTTATGTTTATAGAACAGAATTTCACTAATCAAAACCAACAATTTTTTCCCTGAGGACAATAGTTTGGGCATCAATTGGACTTCATATCTTAACATGCAAACATTATGTAGCAGTCATATACCTTTTCATAAAAATAAATACGCATTTAATCTTAAAGTAGGTTGAAGGCTCAGATGATCAGCATTACCAACATTGTTGCATCGGCCTATGGCATATCATTTGATAGGATAAATTATCTCACCCATTTCCAAATGCTGTCATGACATGGTAAACACAGTTGGTGGTGCTCTTTTTCATTATTCAATAACTCAGTGAACATTCATTTATACTTAACTTGCGCCTACCTGGCCACATCACACTTACTGTATATGAACAGAAACCCAAACCTCAATTCTGTTTTCCGTTCTTTTCCTTTTTTTTGTGCATTTTAAAAAACCTCTGTTTAGGACACACGTTAAATTTGATACGGTAAATTTTTTAAAGAGAAGGTTGGGTATATTATAGTTCTTTGAGTACAAATTCTAGCATTTCAGTACTATCATGAGGTGAATTTAAAGATGCACACACTGTGAAGTTAAGGAGGCACTGTACTAGTCAATAGCAAAACTTACCTGTCTTATGTTGCCACGCCTGAGGAAGATACAGGCCTGTCCCGAAGTCATGATGCTCCAAGGTTCTGGAGAATATCACAGATTTATCAGTCCCTAAAATAAAAGCTAAACAGTGTAGTAACCTAACTCACTACAACAACACGTTTGTGTATTTGTCTTTGCGCTTGGTACAACTGTGATCTGATTTGTGCATGCCAGAATGAGGTCTCTAAAGGATTATCTCAGCCTGCTTTTTCATGCAGAAAAGAACGAGAGGCTTAATGCTCAGATGATGCTTCAAAATTGTTTGTTTCCTTCATTATTCAGTACAATGTGGACCATTTATGACTATTTCAGTTCAGACAAGGGAAAATGTTTTATTGCCCCCAAATTACTTACCTTTTATTGGGATTTTTGGAATTGGTTTCAGGAATTGTATCAATGTGGAACTTCCTTATCAGAGTTTTTTTTGCTGATTTTTTCTTTTTTGTTTCCAGATTCTTGTTATGCCCCCTGTAATCCTTATTTTGCTTTGAAAGTATAAGATGTTCCGTTTATCTGTTCTGCCTTGAACAGGAAGGGACTGGAATCCTTACAATAACAGATGCTGAGGCCATGGAATATAAATCCAGCATATATCCCATGGTTCCCAGTCCTCAATTGCATAGCATTATATAATCTACAAAAAAATACATTATTTACATGCATTTATTTATACTGTAAAAATGATAAGCCCCCCCCCCAAAATGATGATGAAACTGATACATATTGGTGATGGGCAGTATGTATTTGTTAGCATATTAAATAATTAGGTTCTTGCATAACCATGCTTGAATTGATCATAACAACTTATTCAGAACCGCAATTCGTATCTTATGTTTACACTACTCAACCAATCAATTAATTTCACATTATATATGGGGGTGAGGAACAGCACATAGGTAAGTATCACTTTCTTATATACAATGAATCTTTGTATCTTTCCGGTTATGTCATGTCAATAAAGCTTTAATAGTCTTGACTCAATAAACAAAACCAGGCTGTATATTGGACGCGTGGTACTCCCCCATCTGCAAACCATAGCATCAGCGCTGACGGATCCCTACCAGTTTGCTTACCAGTCTAACAGATTTGTGGAAGATGCCATCAACCTAGGAGTTCACTATATACTGCATCACCTGGAGTCAAGAAACACCTATGCACGCTTGATGTTCATTGACTTTAGCTTAGCCTTAAACACCATTGATCCACTCATCCTCTTCTCTAGGCTACACTCAGCCCTGTGTCCCCCTGTGTACCCTGGATAAAGGCTGTATGTTATCGCCTCTTCTGTTCTCAATCTACACTGATGACATGAGAGCTCACCATCACTCTTTCAAAGTATTGAAGAATGCAGATGAAAGATGAGTCTCAGTACCACAAGGAGATGAAATGGGCTATAGACTGGTATACTGAAAACAAGCTCCATCTCAACGACTCAAAAACCAAAGAGATGGTTGTTGATATGAGAACACCAAAGCCCAATCTATTATATGGGCTCAGCCTGTAACCTTGACTGACTCCTTTAAATTTCTTGGCTCACATATCAGCCATAATTTGAAATGGAACATTAACACCACCCACCTTATCAAAAAGGCAAATCAGAGACCTTATTTCCTAAGACAACTGAGAAAGTTTCATTTCAACAACGACCTTTTGGTGCTCTTCTACAAAGCCATCGTTGAAGGCAACATCACATCTTTATTCACCGCCTGGTATGGGAGCTCTGACATTCCAAGTGGAAATTAGAGAGAGTTATCACCAAAGCCTCCAACATCACTGGTTGTGACCTTCCATCAGTCCACTCTCTGTATGCTAAACACAGCTTGAACCGTGCAACCAAGATCATCTGGGACACCTCACATCCAAGCCATGATCTCTTCCAACTCCTGCCCTCTAGAAGCTATAGATCTCTTAAGACTGGGACGACACGCTTCAACAACAGCTTCCACCCTTCAGCAATTAAACTCCTGAACTCCTGAAGATTTGGCTCTACTTATTTATTTAAATGTACCCCCTCCCGCTATTAATCCCCTCCCCCACATACACAATGCCATACCATTTATATGCCCCGATGATATAGCAAGACATGTGCATGTACACACCTGGTTTGGACATGTTCAGGGCTACGTTTCCGTTACAATGGTTCACCCTGCAGGTGTACATCTGCCCAGGTAGCCATTCGTGGGGGGAAAGAGGGAGTCGGCTTTGGATGCTGAACTTCCCCTTTGGACCTCTGTGAGGTTCACTAGTATTGTAACTCCTGAGCTGTGTGGTACCGTCGAGTAGCCAGGTGATGTTGATGGACGCAGGGCTGAATCCGTAAGCCAGGCACACCAGCTCATTTGGACCCTGCAGAAGTACGGCCGAAGGCTGGCTGTGGGAAAGTGACCCTGAAAGAGAATGACAAAATGTGAGCAACATTTAAGAATTTATATACACAAGAATCAAGGCAGAAAGGAAACCAGCATATGATGCCGGTTGTCCAGTTGCAGATTAATGCACAGAGGGATGTGTCCACTACACGCCGTCAAAATATTTTGTGAGGAAATATTGAAGAGTATATTAATGCAAATATCCACTTCAGCTAATGAACTCCCCGCCCGCTCCTCGCTGTTTCGTGTATGTTCTTTCTCACAGTCTGAAACGCATTCAGATACACCTTAGGCTGCAACGCCGCTGTCATGTGCTTGAAGGAATCTTTACACTGAAAATGTGTGAGTTTGCAATTGATTTCATGGATAATTTTCTGATGATAATACACACATTGATAAGGGTGAGCATGATTAGAAGTATATTCCAGTTTTCAGTTGTCGATTATTATCGATTATTTTTTGTGCAGAATGTGATGTTCATGCCAAAAACTGCCATTATATGAAAACTTGGTTAGTTTGACACCATGTTTTAATTCCAAGAACAAATACAGAGAATTATAGTAGTACATAATACATAAGAAAAAAGGAGGACATCTGTGAAGACATCCATAAGTTTTAGCTGCAATATTAAGGTAATTGACAAGCCATATGATTTTCCAGGGTCAATTTTGTGTATTGCCTTCCACATTCATGTTCTTTTGAACAGTAGTGAAGAAGTGATGTTCTGCCCGACATGAGATGGAGTTTAGTTTCTTCTTCTGGCTGGAGAAGACTGTGAGGTTGCTACTGGTTAAATCTCCCTCTTTAACCTCGGTTACAAGGTTGGTTGTTGTTAGTGCTTTGCCATCCAGATGCCATGTCACATTAACGTCAAACGCAGTGTGTACCACACATGTTGCTGTAACATTAGATCCTGCCTTGATGACCATCTTGAAGCTGGGAGTCGTCAAATGAACGGATGGTGGGTATGAATAAACTGTCAGAAAATAATGTTAATGCAAGCGTTAACATCCAATACCAATGTATTCAGTGCAGCTTGATAACAAACCCAAATTGGCCAAGAATTTCAGTGTCTATTTGCTGCGAGAAGTAATGGAGAAGGCAAAGAAATTCTTACCTTTGCTCTTTGAAAAGGTATTTTTACTTACTTGCACAGATTATTTTTCTTCTTGTCTCATTTCCATTGTCATAGCCACAGCTGTTGTGCTGTGTTCTCCCCCTTTGTCAGCCACACCCCCTGTCTGTCTCTGTGCTTTGCCTGCCATTCTCAACTGCTCACACCTGGCCTGCATCAACTCATCAACTCCCCTTCAAATACACCTGGTTTCCCTGCAGTCGTCGCTAAATCATACTTTGATATACCGTGGTAGTTAATCATACCTGGCTCCAGTAGCTACACTTTCTAGTGGTTGTTTCTCCTGTGGAAATCTTGTGCCTCACCTTTGTTCTCCTTTGCTTATAGATATCTTCAACCTGGAGTCCCTAGGACATGGAAAATATTGATATCATTTTCCCATTTTATTGAACAAAATGGGACATGGGCCCATCAGCTCCCCGGCCGTGAACCGGGGTCGGTCTTCAGAGCCCGCGGCCGGGATGCGGAGCCCGCAGTCGGGCTGCGAGTGGAGCCCCCGCCATGAGTCTGGGAGCTCTGCTCTGGGAGTTTTGGTTGTTGTGCTTGTTGTAATGAAAATGCCTATGCAACATTCAACCCTCATAATTAATCTAATTATTAACATAGAAGACACTGTCCCATCTTTTCACCCGCCATCTTGCCTAGGATTTTACATTTTCTCGCAAGGTATTGTGGGAGCAAGTCAAAACTGTAGCATTGCAAGGGTGCCCATCGAAAATATTAATAATAATAATAATACATTTTATTTAGAAGCACCTTTCAGGGCACGCAAGGACACTTTAAAAAACAGATTGGATTAAAATCACACAATTAGTTAAAAACACAAAAAATCAACGCAATAAAAATAGGCAGTTGAGTTTTAGAGGGAGTAGGCAGTCCGGAACAGGTGTGTTTATTATCTTCAATGGGATATTGGCCCTACCCCTTACCCTACCTTAAAATGGCTTTCGGGACACGGCTCGCTGCGCTTGAACGCGCAACAGTGATGCATAGGGCTAAGAATTTGCTCCGAGCAAAGAAATGAGACTTGGCCAATAATATGCTAGCAAGGGGAAATATGCTTCGCATTTTAATATCTCAGAATAATTTACGTGACTTTCAGTATCATTTTCTTTTCTCTACCACGACTATGTGGTAGAGTCAGGGTAGTAAGGTAACTACGCACCTGTATGTGCCCAACAGTCTAAGGACTGTTGAGTGCTGGAGTATAGTTAATTAATTCCATGAATCTCTTACGGTCAGCAGGCGGAACAGCTCAAATAAACTCCAAGTACTCTTATGAAGTATTGCAAAATATTACTTACAAACTCTTTTCCTACATATCATTGCTATTATTTTAGTAGATTAAATTGCTTTGTAGGAGCAACCATTATTTTTTTAAGGTCCTCTTCATTGTATTGTTTTTAATGATCGATGGAACTAATGGCCTTAAAACTTCCTTTATTTGATCTAAAAGAAATGCGAAAATTAAAGGAGATTGAATAGTGTTAAATAAGTTAGTATCAGTGTCCATTTAATTTTCAGATTCGATTAGTTTTGGCAACGGCAGTTATTCATAATGTACAATCATTTAGTGATTCATGAAAGTGCCATAATAATGTGTTATTCAAAATAAGAATTACTGCCCGAAGCCTCTCCTACCTTGATGGCAGTGGTTCCAATGCTGTAGACCAGTGTGATGAGGAAGAGGATGATAAAGGTGTTCAATGTGCTTTGCATGCTATCTTGTTGTCCATCCACAGCTTTACTCCATTGGCTTTGAGTTGACACAAGAAACGCTGGTCGGGAGAGTCCAGCATCTATCAATTCTTCATATTCAAACTCTGTCACTGGTATACTTGCTGAAAACCAATGTCACACTTATTATGTTTGCAGCGTGTATAAAGTGTCCAGTAAAAGTAGACATGTTTTAGTTATATATAGGAATAGTATACTATTCCTTGATATCAGTTACTTGTATATAATCAGATAGTAACACAATGATAAGAATGCCCCGAGACTTGCTTTTCAAAGACCTCTTATATAATGTGATTGAGCCTGGCTAGTGTGTCGTAGTCATTTGGGTGATTTGGTTTGATTTGAAGAGTCGACAGTAAGTGAGGAATTTTGTTCTTCAGGGCAAGACCCAGCCGAGGCAAACAAAGCACACAGAAACAAGACAAAACAATTAAAGGTCCCATGTCATGCCACTAGGTGTGAGTGTGATTAGCAGTTACAAGACGTTTTGAAAATCTGGCTCTAATGGCATCGCAAGTGGCCGTGTCCACCTAGATGTGTGACAGATAGATGAGCATAAGATCTACTTGGGCAAGCACGTAGAAGGACTTCATGTTGATAATGTTAACATTGCCCGATGTTTTTTCAGTAATTAACTTGACAATTGGTTTGTTTTTGGAATCCATAGACATGTGGTAGACGCATCTAAACACTCTGCCGTCTTTCCAACTGTCAGAGCTGAAGGTGAGTTGGCCAAAAGTGGAAAACAAGCCATCGTTTTCAATAATGTTTGTTTTATGTGAATAGAGAGCATTTCCATCTATACTCGAATTATCAACCAACCAATGCATCAAAACGTCCTTGGGGTAGAAGTCTTTCACATAGCAGTTCAGGGTCATGTTCGTGCAACTTGAATCATCTACTGGAGAGAGCAGATAAACGGATGGAGGATCTCTTTTTGGTCCTGCAAGTACGAGAGAACTGTTTGGCAGAGAGTTTTACCCAAATAGTTTGGTAAATCTTTTTTTTTGTACCACTTGCATGCATTTTGATAATCATGCATAGGCCCAATATTAAGGCCTATGGATTCATTCAGATAAATATTCGAAAGGATATGGCAGTTTTGTCATTTGGTTTCATAATCTGAAGACATGCACTCACCATTATTCTTCACAAAGTATTTTTTCTTTGGTTTTTCTACTGAATCTTTAATCAAAGCCTCACAGTGCCAATCCATTCCTGTGCTCCATTTGTCGTAGGCCTACGTTATCTTGGCTGCGGCAATGTACGTATATTTGAATGATTCTTCCCTCTGACCACCACTGGACCACCACTTTCATTAAACCATTTAACTTCCACAGGATCGCTACTTCTGACTTTACAAACAAGTTCAGCATTCCCTTCCAAGTACATTCTCTCAAGGGAGATTGGCAAGATATCGATTTCCAATTTCGTTGACGCTACGACTATTGAAAAGAGAACAATTGTATTAGTATCAAGTCCCCTGAACATGGTTCCCTAAAACATTTATTCAAATTATTTTACATTCATATTTACTCACCGTCAAATCCCGAATCGTAGGTCAGATGAGCCTCAGATGACCTTTCGCATCTCTGGATGCGAAAGGTCCACCTGAGGCGCTCTGCAACTCGTCTTGGCAGGGACTGCTGCGAGACATGAGGTGCACCCTGAAGTTCTTGGCGCCCACGATATGTAGGGCTCTAGGCTGGGCTGAACAGATTACGACACGCTGTCTGTTCTGATCTGAACAGAGGAAAGGAAAATAACACATTTCTCCACCATGGAGTGCTCTAGCACATTTATGTGTGCAGTGGGGGGCGTCAGCCACTCGCCTCTGACCAAGTGGGGGCGGTGTCCCCCAAGTGTCGACACAGTGTCCGTAAAGACCATTAGGTTAGATGTCAAGGGGCTTCCCCAATATTCCTGATCTCTGGCAACACAGAGCCGGTAGAGAAAGCACCCTGAGCTTATGTCGCCTGGGGATCCAACCTCTGGGTAGCCACCGCTGTAGTCTACAAAAAAAGACATAGGAGAACCAGAGGGTGTGTAGCTGCCATCAGCATGATAGACAGTGCGGTCACGCTCCTGCGAAAGCAGGAGAGTGCCAAAAAGACTGCATTTCCCAGAGGAGGCTAGAGCCTCGCTGACATCGGGGTCGAGTCTAAACTCCCAAGTAGACTAGCCGACAGCTGGGGAGGGGTGAGCTCTTCCCAGTTGATGGCTATACCCCAGGAAGAGCGATGGTTTATCACCGTCATGGTGTCACGTCTCGTAGCTTCCTTTGAGTGGCTCAGTACAAGCAGGTCATCGGGATACAATATTTTTATCCCTTGACGCCTGAGCACCACCAGAACAAACTCCACACACTATGAGGAGGTGTGCGGGGCCAGAGAGTAAGCGGATGGCACTCGCTGTCATACATATGCTGTGCTCATGTAGGTGACACAGAAATCTCCTGTAAGCCTTGGGAATAGGAATGGGGAAGAAAAAGATCCTTGAGATCCAGGGATGTGAACCAAGCGCCCCCTATAACACAGCTCTTACTCTTTCGGAGCAAAGATCTGAGGATAAGCCGATCCAGAAGACGCAAGATCCAGAATTGTCTCGTGTTTCAAGCGACGAGCCACTTCCGCAGTGGGGCCCAGCAACCGAGCTCAATAGGCAGAGGTTGTGTAAAAACACAACGGCTCTATAAATAACCCTCAATTCTCAGAAGAAAACGCAAAGCGATGATCAGGAGAATAGAGCGACTCTATAACTTCTGACTCAACCCCATTTCATAGAACCTATGAAAAAAGGGCGATGCAGAGCAAAAAAGCTGCTCCTATGTCCCCAAGCCACCAACTGTGGCCAGCAACACGGCCCCTCTAACGTCCGCTCCAAACGAGAGGAATGGAGTGATGAAATTGCTCGTGTGCATGCGGAGAATACCGCTGCAGGGCAGGCCAAAGCGACAGAGGACTGTGCCACAAGCATAATGGGCAGCTCTGCCTTCCCCGTACTGCATCCGACTGTAGAGGGAGAAAGTGGGGAAACTCAGGAGACGAGTCCAAGCCCGCTCATGAAGCAGACGGGAACGCCGCACGGAGGCGGGTGAACCCCGGTTGAACTACGATGCTCTACAACCGCAATGGTGGGCGTCTTCACACTGTGTGTGTGATGGAGAGGGCGAGCAGACGGCTGATAAAAGCTGTCTGGCCCCTCCCACCTCACATTGCGTGTAATGTCTGGTTCGTCTGCAAGCAGAGAATACTGCTGCAGGGCAGACCGAAGCCACAGGGCGATAAAGGGCAACTCTGCCTTATCTTTACCGCGAACTGACTGTAGGGAGAAAAGGGGAAATGTCGGGATCTAGGGGATTGCTACGTGTCGCAACAAGCGATGAGTACCCAGCCCGCTCATGAGGCACACCGGGATGCCCGTGGAGGCGGACGAACCCAGGATATACTTAGCCACCAACTACTAGGCTGAAAGGACGGCGCCTGCATGAAATAGAACAAGAACAGAAGTGAAAAGCAAAGGAATGCAGCAATATATAGTGGCTGGGGTTGCTACTACATACACCTTATTTTAGCCTTTGACTTAATGTTTTATTCAATTTATATAATTTAAATGATCATTCGATAGTAGTAGGCGATATAGTTTAATTTAAGGCAACCGCATGGTTTTGAGGATAGGCCTTCAGAGGCATACAATGCAATGCGGTTTGTTAGAGTGGCTTCTCCTCCTTTTCGTGTCTTTGAAGCTGGTTGGTTATATTACAGTTTCAAATTTCTGCCTACAACAATATTATCATTCAGGGACATCAGCGACAGCAAAGCACAATGAACTCATGTTTAATTTGCTTTGGCATACGAGTTTGGTCCTACTCCAGTTCAGACAGAATTCGATCAGACCTGGCCTGGGCCAGGCCAATCACAACCGTTTATCTAATATGGTGCAGGTTTGATACGATGACTGTACAGAGGAGTGCTGTAGAAGCATTTCAATGAATAAACAGGATAGCTGCCACTCTGTCAGTGCGTTTACATGATCCTCAAGAAAATCGATTTTTTGGGTTAGTCCAACTATGATTGGATTATGAAGATGCATGTAAACACCTTAGTCAATCTATAATCGAATCGAGTTACTCATTAAGAGACCTAGATTATTCGATTGTAAGTCGAATTAAGTGTGCATGTATCGGGTCGGATCACATAGATTTGGATTTTTGCGTTCTGCGCATGCTCGAGACTTGTCCCGGGGGCCGTGATCCGGAAGTATAAGGAGACGATAGTCATGTTGTTGTCGCCGTCGGAAAACAAGAGTCAGCAATTTATTTAAAAAGATGGCGAAGACGATGGAGGAAGCCGGTCTCGTGCAAATTCAGTTACCCCCTATAATAAGTGTATCATCATCAACATGCATTCAGTACAAACTATGCTTCTGTTACGATAGTAGCATAGTGAGTGGACGAGCGAGGAGAGCGAGCGGTTGCGCGTGTCAGTTCAGTGAATGAACGATTCCGGTTGTGTCTTTGCAAAAGACGTGTACTGTTAAGTTAGTGGAACTACGAATAAAGTACCCAGCCTGTCAATGATCGGTTGCGGCTTCATTCCGACCTATAAGCAGACCCACTGCCGGTCAAACCCCCGAGAGAACATCGGCCCTGGAGGGAACGTCTCTCCTGTGCTCCTCGACTACGGTCTGGAAGCCGACAGCATGAAATGTGTATCACTTCGATTTCACCGAAGGCTGAATTAAAAGTAGGCCTACATGTCTTTCTAAATGTTGGTCATCAACGAGGTTGTAAAGTAACTTCGGGCACATCTGTCAAATTAAATCTTTTTTTACGATCTTTATTCATTCATTGCGCCGTGGCCGAACTGATGGGGATATTCTCTGATATTATGAATCTTAAAGACTACGTCAGGTTCTCCGACTCTGGTACTTCCACAACAAATAAATACTCGTTCATGGTGGAGAAGGAATTGGGAGAAAGGAACTTTGGCTCTGACTCTGTGAAGTCCTGATTGAACCGCGACATGGATGATGGAGATCATTTGGTTAAATGATAATGCAGTTTGTTCATCATGAGCCACCGGAGCCACCATACTGTGTTGTCTTATCAAATCAGAATGCCCGGTGGCCGGGCACTCTCACCTCTTGTGTGTATCGGAGTTCAGTTATCGAATGCTTGGATTAAATGCAGTAGTATACACTTGGTGTGATCCTTGTCTCATACCAACCAATACAAACTCTCTACATGGTGTCAGAAGTGAGTACGGACTTCTCGCCAGCGTTTTTTTTCTCTTCTTTTATCGGTAGTCATTGAACAACGTTGTTTTCATTTACCCGACGTGATGGCGGATGGATTTCGCAGACCAGACCAGGAGTAATTTTGAGCGGGAGTATGATATTGCTATTGCTGAAAAAGAAGAAAAAGTTTTGTGAAATCTGCACTACTCAAAACAACAGGACTATGGAAAGGCAAGTTTCTTACCAGAAGTGTCGGATACACGAGATGACCGAGGAAAGCAGTAAGACATTAGCAACAAAAAGTTATGCTGCCAGTGTAAATGCAGTTAGGTTAGTATAAAATAGAATGCATTGGCCAAAGCCTCAGCCCCCCTCACAGACCGTCATGAGGTGCAATAATTGTGGGTCAGCCATGCGGGGAAAATGTCCAGCATTCGGACAACAGTGTCACAGTTGCCAAAAGTTTAACCACAACAAAAGTTGCTGTTGACAAAATAGGCAACATCCAAGAGAGAATACCGTCAGATATGATGATAACGAGCTAGAAATGGAGGAACAAACATTTAAAGATTGAACATTTTATGTGGATGGTGTTGAAGTTCACAGTCATGTTGATTGTTTCTTAAAGCCATTGAAAAAGATGAAGGATTTCTCACAATGCACATAAACGGCAGGCCCATTGAGATGAAAGTAGACACAGGAGCAAAATGCACTTTCAAGGCCTAAGGTCTTAATAATGGCCAACAGGTTGTGCAGCAGGAGAAAGCATCTAGCGTTGTAACTTATGGAGGCACAAGAATTGAGACCAGTGGCATCGCCACACTGCACGTCCACCAGATCAGCGTCGAGATCAACATGGACTTCAGCTCAGATGGCCCTTTCACACCGCCACAAAATCGGAGCCCGTTCCGGGCCGGTTCGGAGCTAGAGCCAGGGTTTTGGTTTCGCACACCGCCAAAAAGACCGGCTCCGGCCCCTAAAAACCGGTTCAACTCAAGCCCCAGTTGTGAGCTGGACTAGAACGGGAACCACTTTACGCCAGGGGCAGGGGGCGGAGTTATCCTTACCGTCATAAAACGGAAGACAAACGAAGACCGGTCATTTGCTTCTCGCGCACACGATCATTATCACAGATTCGTGGATATGTTGTGTTTGGTTGCCTAAGTAGGCGCCCAAAGCGAGGAGAAAAACTTGAACAGCTGCTGCGTATTCCACCATTGTTGTGTGTTTGAACTGCGAGACGTTGCCGGTAAAAGCGAGACGTATGCAGACTTTAAGAAGTGACGTCATGACGTTGCTCTCGCGGCTCCATGGCTGGCTCTCGCTGGTGTGGAACCAACCGGTTCGTAACTTGGATAAAGGCTGAACCGTTTGGAATGGCCCTGCACCAGCCGGAACGTGGCTCTCGTTATTTTGGTTGTGGAAAGCCCAAAAGACATTCTTGCAGTACAAAGACCTTTTCTGCAACGAATTAGGAGAACATCCATGTACATACTCCATGACCTTGGATCCCCACATACAACCCATGGTCTCTCCAGCTCACCGCATCACTGTTGCAATGCAAGAAAGAGTTAAACTGAATTTGCACAATTGCAAATCATAGGTGAAATCATAGCACCAGTCACAGAACCAACCGACTGGGTGTTGTCCATGGTACCTCACATAAGAAAGATAAGCGAGAAATTAGACTATGTATCAATCCCAAAGACCTCAACACCGCATTGAAAAGACCCCATCACCCAATGTGCAGCGTCGAAGAGGTGGCAGCGCAAATGTTCAGGGCAAAACAGTGGTTTCTGTTTCCTGGATGCAACAAATTCTTTCTGGCAGATATGTCTCGACAAGACATTGTCACTGCTGACCACATTCGGCACTCGATTTGGCCGCTACGGATTCCTAAGGATGCCTTTTGGCACAAACTCCGCCAGTGAAGTATTTCAGTGCTCCATGGAACAACTGTTTCACCACAATTACATCATCATAGGAGGCCACGGAGTGGCTGAACACAACGCCAACTTTGAGAAAGGTGCTGGAAAGGGAACGGGAGGTTAATCTTGGGTTAAACGCAGACAAGTCAAAATTTCGCCTGGACCAAGTGGCTTACATTGGCCACGTCTTCACAAGCAACAGCCTGAAAGTGGACCCGTCTAAAACTGTGGCGATCAATGACATGCCAGTCACCACAGATGTGACCTCACTACAACACTTCCTGGGTATGGCCAACTACCTTAGCAAGCGCCTCCCAAATCTCAGCAATATCGCAGCGCCAATTAGACAACTCACTAGCGGTTGTGTTTGCCTGCACAAAATTCAAAGATTATATCTTGCCCGGATTTGTTGCATCCGGCGCAATTGACTTAATCACTGGCGCATGTGTCGTTGCTAGTTTGCAACCGCACGGCAGAGCTTCTTTTCCCTCCTGTGCCAGCGGTCGGTAAATTGAGGAATGATTCTTGCCGCCCGCCCAAGGGCGTTCGGCGAAAGGAGGAGGCGTGTTCTGGCGCAAACGTTCCCTGGTGCTATTTTGCAGAAGTTGCAGTAGTCCAATTGAGGAGCATAGTTGAACAATGGCTTTAATTGGATTAAGCATTGCATGTAAACATACTGTTGTACCTCTATTAGAGCACTATAAAGCGCAACAGTGGGATTGAACTTTACATGATGAATAAATATTTTGATACAGAATATATGAGAAAGATACAAGACTGAATTCCCATGCATTAAAACCCACACTCACAACCCCACTCATTGGAACTGTAGACCGCATCGATGGACGGGGAGAGAGAGGGAGAGGGGGAGAGGGGAGGGGAGAGGGGTGAGGGGAGAGGAGAGGAGAGAGGAGAGGAGAGAGAAGGGAGAGAGAGGAGAGAGGAGAGAAGAGAGAGAGAGAGGAGAGAGAGAGAGAGAGAGGGAGAGAGAGGAGAGAGAGAGAGGAGAGAGAGAGAGAGAGGGAGAGAAGAGAAGAGAGAGAGAGAGAGAGAGAGAGAGAGAGAGAGAGAGAGAGAGAGAGAGAGAGACGGTTTTGACACGTAAACTATAATGGCTGAAGCTGGTAAATACTGACACCTAGTGGGTAAGACCATTATACTCTGACCTCGAAATGTTGTCGAAAAAGAGGCTTTGGTGCATGTTGATTAACTGAAAGCGTTTTTTTCATTTATTTATGATTGTTTGTCAAACATGCAGTATAACACAAGGTCAATATTAAGAAACATTAATATCAGGTTCTAATTTAATTAAAAATATAGGCCTATTTGTCATTGTGAGTGTTTGATTACTTGTTACATTTGTATATGAAACATTTCATGTGTCATATACGTTGTATGACACATGACAAATATTTTGTCAGTCTTTCTGATATATCCATGCAGACAGACGGACAGAAATACGATAACCAACTCATACACCCGGAAGAAATATCGGCACATCCTTGAGGTTTACAAAACAAACACACAACAAAAGCACGACGACTTGACGACCTTATTTATTAAAATCTTTTGTTTGGTATTTTTATTTATCAGTCTTGACAGCTATAGGATGCAGACCTGCTTTTCTGCCACCATTGTCCACAAGAGGCCGTAGGCCTACAGACACCATTGTGCATCTCGTCAAATTTAAATGTTTCGTTATCGCTTGAAATACGTTATGTAATAAAATTGTCTGTCTAGCAGATGTTTCCACGTCCAAATAACCTAGAAAAAGAATAGGCTAACAAGATTGTATGCATTGGTAATGGTCAATGCCAGCCCTCTTTACAACAATAATTGCCACATTTAGAGCAAATAACTTTAATTAAAATGTCTGAACTTGTGGAGTTTCTGTTTGGGCTGTTTGAGTGTATGTTTGCTTCTCCCTGCCACCCCAGCACTTATATGAGTGTGAACTACGTGTTTGAGTGTGCATTTGTGTACCTTGTGGCTTTGAAGGAATTTATATCTGGAACGGATGCAACTGAAAGCATGCATCATTTACATTGGCTGCCTGTGGGTGTGATCTAGCGCTGCAGACTCCCTGATTGGTTCAGGTCAGTGGAAGCCCGCCCATCTCAGTGATGCTCTTGTTGGGACGCAGACACAGCCGATGCCAGTGTGGGTGCCAGGGGACAGGCAGCTGCGGATGGCATGAGGATGGCTGCAAAACCCGGCCCATTCCCAGCGCTCATCATCACTTCAGTTTGACTATAGAATGCATTTTGAATTATTAATTTTATTGATATAAATATATATTTATATATTCATTTAGACAGTTATGGTGCAAAGCCCCACGCAAAAGGATTGGAATAGGACTGTGCAGAATGATGCTGAGTCACAGAGTCAGGGTCTTTTCTTTTTTCAGCCATGCAGGTTTGCAATTGCAGAATCACTCCCGATGGTTGAGTCCATGTTGCGTGGACCATGTGTGAATGAATCGCATCTTTAAACTGAAACGTACAGAGTTGAGCTGAACCTGAACAGGACGCGGGATGCTATTGGCAGTAGTGGTACACGCATAGGCCATTCACTAAACTTGAAAGATTTTCCCTTTCGCTCTCTTCTCATCCCCGGACCTCACTCCTCGCCACATTTCCACTCATCTTTTTTTTTGGTGGTTCCAATCTAATGGTATTTAACTTGAGGCCTTGGGTCAAAGCGGGAGACGTAGGCTACGGGGTTCTGGTTGTCGGTGCATACATGCATACATAGGTGCATATACGCATACATTCATGAATATATACAAACATAGCGAAGATATGTTTGTATATTTCATGCACAAATATACGCATGTGTATTTATTTTTGCATGATTGTTTGATTATGCGCAACATCGTCACTGGCCGCCAACCCACATTTCTTCACTTTCTCATTAAGGAAATAGTAACCATCATGTCACCCTAAAAGACATTTGTGGGTAGGTCGATAGGCTCTTTAAAGGTCAATGTTACTCATTATGGCCGAAGTTTTAAATGCGGTAAGTCATATTGGGGTCCCAATAATGATATGGCAGAATCCCGGCCAGGACCGCCACAGTTATTATTGGGATTATTATGCCGTAATTAAAATAAATGATATTGCTAATGTTTTCACAGGTTTAAACAGAAACACAAGCAGATCACATATCATCACACATTGAGCAGGATAATGAAACGAGGCATGAGGTCAGGTTAAGTAATTTATTCATAAATGCATTAGATTCCGATATTTTATTTATGTGAATACCAACATTAAATAGGCCTATATATATGACGTTGTATGATGTTATTAAACACATTATTTGGTATGGAACAATCTGAATCTTACATTGTAAGCCTATTCACCACTTGCAGTTCATCTAAGTTGACTGAGTTTACATCCCACCCGAGTCTCTCTCTCTCTCTCTCTCTCTCTCTCTCTCTCTCTCTCTCTCTCTCTCTCTCTCTCTCTCTCTCTCTCTCTCTCTCTCCTCTCTCTCATCACACACACACACCACACACATCTCTCTCTCTCATCACTCTCTCACACATCTCTCTCTCTCTCTCTCTCTCTCTCTCTCACACACACACACACACACACACACACACACACACACACACACACACACACACACACACACACACACACACACACGGCCTACTTTCTCATCTCGCACATGGGTGTGGGGTGGTGGGGGGGGGAGGGGGAGGCGAGAGAGGCGGTTTCTCTCGCTGCTGTCGCTGTGCCAATGCGCAGTCTACGTCGTGGGATAGGTCTTCCAAAATCGAGGCTGCGCTCAACGCGATCATGCGATTGAGTGACGAACGCGTCATGCCTGCCCTTTCCCTCTGCTGTTGTGTGCGATCGGTGACTCTGTGTTCCGCAATCCCCTTCGCCTTCACCGTACCGCCCTCGATAGCTCTGCTGTCGGCAATCAAACTTCGAATATCGAATGGCTGTCAGTAGGAGCGAGGAGAAGCGGGGAGACAAGGAGCGGTGCCCCGTCCAGTAAAAACGCTCTGCATCGACTAACAGGCGCCGTGGGTGAGTGTGTGTCTGACGGGTTCGTCTGAGGATATCTCCGGATTTATTTGGCTGGCAGGGGGAAAACGTCTGTGTCGGGGATTCGAGACAGCGCTGGCGATTCGGATTGGTTGGGAGCGAAGATAACTTGTCTTAGTCTTTAGCTAGCCCATGTCATTCGGAACATGGGTCCAGGTTGACATAGTTAAAACTTCTAAAAAGCAGGTTCACCTTGATCGACATTTTGGCTAATGGATTGGGCTCTTCTCTAAGCAGACCATAAAACTGGCACTTTTTTTTTTAAAGCAACGTGTTCCTTACTTATGTTTATTCTAAAGAATACAAATGCGAATGACTGGGTCATCAACAATCAACGTGTCAATGCCAGATGGTTACTTTTCATGGAGGTTAAACAACATTGAGCACTGTCTGTCTAGCCAACCCCCGCTCAGTGCCGCACTGGTTCCGTCTGGCTCGCCCTCGGCTGCCTGTGTGTCCTAGGATGACCTGTTGATGTCGTAAAATGGAGACTGGCATGGGGGACGAGTCCCCGCAACCACCATCCCAAATATATTTCGTGCAACACTTTAATATTCGGGGACGGACAGTGGGTGTCATGATGACACCGATATCCCAGCTGATCAAATCTAACTGTAATTCTGTCTTCCATTGCGGAATTGTTTCGAAATAGCGTGTGTATGTGTGTTTCAGTGTCTGTCGGGCGGGTGCGGGAATGCTAGACGTAGAGCCCAAAATTATTTAACTATATGTTAGCATAGCAACTAGCTCGCTTCACGGGCCCCGACGACGGGAGAAGTCATATTTTAGTAGAGAGAAAAAGTATGATGGAGATCAAACACACCATGTTGTATACAAAATTGGGCAGTCTGGACGGACTTCATCATTTTACTTTATCAATCCTTGACATCTACCGGGAATCAGTCGCCATCCCCTAGTCGCCCCCCGGCCCGTGCAAGCAGTGGAGCAGTCCGCGCGGGCAGACTGACTGCCCGCGGAGCGGTCACTGCCGTGCCGGTGCAGCAGTATAAACTCATCTATTCCCCATTGATCTTTCGACCATCCGGTCAAACGATTCTGCGTACTTTAAATACGATATGATGGTCCCACAAAGGGGAAATATGCAGTGTCAGACTAACGGTCTATGGTACAGCTTGTAGTTGATAACGATATATTCAGTTGTTGGTTATTTTAGCTCAAAAGCGACTGAGTCACTATTAAATACTGTTTATTTTTGAGACTAGTTATTTTTACCAGTGGCTTGATGAAGCGAAACCCTTCAAGCGTACCCGGCTGCGTCGGAGTAAACAATATACGTTGGCATACAGAGCCAGGGAATGCCCACATTATATTCCTGTTAGTAATTATCACACTAATATTACACTTACATTTTTAGGGCTTCCCTAAAAAATATGTAGTTATCTACAACAGCATCTCCCAGAACTAAGTGTTTAAGAGTATGGTTGACCTACTACTCTCCTTCTTGGTATCGATTCTGTGCTTGCTTGATATGAGATCGTAGGGTGAAATTGAGTTTTGGCTGATACTTTAGGAAGGAAACACAGAAATTCTTGATTGAACTTTCCTTCTGAAAGTGTGTGTGTGTGTGTGTGTGTGTGTGTGTGTGTGTGTGTGTGTGTGTGTGTGTGTGTGTGTGTGTGTGTGTGTGTGTGTGTGTGTGTGTGTGTGTGTGTGTGTGTGTGTGTGTGTGACTCAGTGTGACTCACTTGCTCAACTGTAAACAAGCAGTATTGTTTAATGTGTGTGTGACTCAGTGTGCCTTTTGTGGGTTTGTTTCATAGTGTGGGTGTGTGTGTGTGTGTGCATACATCTGTGTTTTAGTATGAGAGAGGGGGGAGCCTGAGAAGAGACAAAGAGTGTTTCTCTTCACTGGGAAACTTGGCTATCTCCCAATTGAAAGGCTTTGGATATGATGGGGGGTTGCTAAGTGCTAACGCTTGGTTTTCTCCAGCTAGCCATACTGCAGTTGCTTGTATGCTTAATACAGGGTGAGGCATGATGGTAACAATGTCAATTGTTGTTGGCATTGCCAGAGATCCATATTTGAGCTTTCTGTAGCTTTCTTCTAAAGCGTATCTCGACTTTTTTAAGGATGCATGCCACTAATGAACAGGTTAGCAACTTTCTCAGGAATGCTCAGCCCTGGAGTCTCAAGACATCCTAACTAATAGACTGTCCTACCTATTAGCCAACTATATATGGTCGTATTACAATGTATCCATGTCATCATTTAAGCTACATTTCATTAAAAGCGAAAGAGAGGGACAGGTACTTTCTCAGTGTGTGAGCAGCAACCTGCTTTATGCATGGATGAGCCGTTCAAACAAACCTATTCAACTAGAAGAATGTAATAACAGAAATGTAAGAAAATATGGTGACAGTGTAATGTGTACCACTTTCACAGTGTATGTCACTCTCCCTGTTCTATATCTAGAACAGCCACGATGAGTGTGCTTCCATGTTGAATGCATGTGTAATTTATTAAGACTGGGATATGGCATGACAGTGATTGCAACAAGAAACATTTGCTCTGCAGTGTTACCTTTAAATCCCATCTACGGTCTTTTGTACATTGTGCTTCTAGATTGGTTATTACATGGGTTTGAAACCTTAAATTGCCCCGCATTCTCAGGGTAAAACCGACAAAAAATATTTGGTAACTTTAGCTTAAAAGGACAACATTCATCTAAGGTCCTACTAGAAGCTGTTCCACAAAAGGGAAGCGAGACCGGCTTGTTCTGTTCCCGGTATTGAATGGACACATGGTATCTGCTGTTTGTTTAGATGGCACACATTTGCTCATAGAAATAAAAGAACATGGCCCAGTTATCTAAGGACACAGGGTTTTTATAGCCCATAGAAAATGGCGACCAAGCAAGCTTTTACCATGTGTGAGCACACTATGTCATCTGTGATGTCTACTTACCCAGCCTGGAAGTAGATACAAAAACGTTTTTCATACAAGGAATTGCTATGGTCTACACAGAATTTAATGTTCATTGGGGAACAGACCATCATTTTACCGCTTTTGAAAAGCTACCATAGATTGGCTATGGTCTCAAGAGTTCCAAATATAAAAACATCTGGACGATATTTATTAGCTTTTCCATTTACATTGTTTGGGTCAAATTTGATTGTATACTGCTGCTTTGCATTTTCTTAATATCTGTCTATTTTCTTCCCTTCCTCGTTTCCTTCTGCCCTCTTGCTTTTCTTCATCCCTCCTTTCTTTCTCTCCTCTCTCCCACACTCCCTCTCTCTCTCTCTCCCTCCCTCTTTTCTTCATCACCCTCTATCCTCTCCTTCCTTCCTCCTAGAAGACACACCATGGCCCAGACCCTTCAGATGGCAATCCCAAATTTCGGCAACAACATCCTTGAGTGTCTGAATGAGCAGAGGCTGCAGGGCCTCTACTGCGATGTGTCCGTGGTCGTCAAGGGTCACAACTTTAAGGTAGGCCAACATTCATTTCAGAACAATATTTTCTGTTCCGAATTCCCTGTTTTATTCCCAAGCGTCGCTGCACATCATCAAGGATTCTTTTTTTTATTAATCCCGCTATATAAATATTGTTCCTTGAGCATTTAATATAGATCAGAGTGTCAGCTTCTGTTTTGGTCACTCCTAGTCTCTATAAATGCAAACCCCAACCCCCGAATCCCTTGAATCCACAGAAAGCTGATGAAACCACAAATGCAGAGCTTCTCTCACCTCGTCCTCTTCTTTGTCCCCCAGGCCCATCGCGCTGTGCTGGCAGCCAGCAGCTCTTATTTCCGGGACCTTTTCAGCAGCAGCAGTGGCGGCGGAGGCGGTGGCGGTGGTGGTGGCGGCGGCAGTGATGGTGGAGATAACGAGGGTGTCCAGAGCCCTCTGGTGGTTGAGTTGCCCCCTGCGGTGCAGCCCCAGAGTTTCCAGCAGATCCTGGCCTTCTGCTACACGGGCCGCCTCAGCATGACCGTGGGGGACCAGTTCCTGCTCATGTACACGGCGGGCTTCCTCCAGATCCAGCAGATCATGGAAAAGGGCACCGAGTTCTTCCTTAAGGTATGACACACCCTCTGGTCCCCAACCCTCCTTCCCGGGCATGCAGAATCATTGTAGCATCACACAAGCAAACAAAAAGTGTTCGAAAGATTAAATCATTTAGCGATGAATAGATTATACAAAATGGGATCTTTGGAGTCAGTTGCGGCTACTGAGCTCAAGGTGCGGTTCCAGTCCTCAACCCAAAACATGTCCCGTATCGTGGGACTATCATACGTTCTGCTCTTCCCTCTCCCAAGGTGTCGTCCCCCAGCTGTGACTCCCAGGGCCTCCAACCGGAGGAGGCCCCGTCCTCGGAGCCCCAGAGCCCCGTCACGCAGACGAGCCGCCCCGCCCCCTGCGTCACGCCCCTTTCCCGGGTGAAGACGGAGCAGGCGTCGGGCCAGCCGGAGGCGTCGGCCCACTCGGTGGTGTGCTCGCCGGTGGCCAAGCGGCTGTGGGAGGGGGGCAGCAGCCGAGACGGGGGCTCGGGGGGCGGCGGCGGCGGCGGGGGGGGGTCGAGGAAGGCCGCTCGCTTCTCGCAGCAGGAGGCCATGCGGGGCAGCGCCATTCAGAGCCCCCCTGCCGCTCTGGGCATCGCCATGGGAATGGGTCCCTCTGTGGGAGGCGCACTGGCTTCCATGGTGACGGGCGGTGGGATGGGCAACAACAGCAACGGTGGCGTCGGACCAAATGGGAGCTGCGTGGCAGTGGGGGCGGGGCTTGGCCTGACGGACGGCGCCAGCCCCGGCACGGTGAGCGCCTACGCCAGCGACTCCCCCGTCAGTTACCACGAGGAGGAGAGGAGGAAGAGGAGGGGGCCGACGAAAGCGCCGAAGAGCAGTACAGGCAGATCTGCAACATGTACACCATGTACAGTATGCTGAATGTGGGCGTTGCAGGTAAGGCCCAGACGCCACAGACCAGATGAACACTCCGGGGCCATGCTGGCTGTGGCTATAGCACATGCTTATGGTACGCTAGGCAGGTTCTAACATGGACAGACTTTTAACAGATGCTACTTTGAAAGACTGAACCGTTAGTCTTTTTAGAGAAGCAACCATTATAGACTCCACCTTTACAGATATAACAGTTAATGACAACCTTACAGAATTTTTACAGACTTTATACCTTTAAAGACCTAACCTTTTTAAGAACAAACCTTCACACAACCAGCCTACTGATAGACTCTCTACAGACCTTACCTTAACAGACGGTCCTGTGCTTCCCTTCCAGCTGCAGGCGAGCGGGTGGAGGCCCTTCCGGACCACACGGAGACCCGAGGGCGGATGCGGGGCCGAGACCTCACCTGTCTGCCCACCGAACTCATCGCTCAGATAGGGAACCGCTGCCACCCCAAGCTGTATGAGGAGGGCGACCCGGCTGAGAAGCTGGAGCTAGTCTCAGGTGTGTGTGTGTGTGTGTGTGTGTGTGTGTGTGTGTGTGTGTGTGTGTGTGTGTGTGTGTGTGTGTGTGTGTGTGTGTGTGTGTGTGTGTGTGTGTGTGTGTGTGTGTGTGTGTGTGTGTGTGAGAGAGATGTGAACTGGTTCTGTGTCTGTACTCCCGGCAGGCACCTCTGTGTTCATATCGCGGGCCCAACTGATGAACTGTCACGTGAGCGCGGGGACACGACACAAGGTGCTTCTCCGGAGGCTGCTTGCCGCCTTCTTCGACAGGTGACTGCAAGCACACACACATTTCCTCTCCAAACACGACCATACACGTTGTACCCCAGAGGTATAGGATGCAGTGTGAGACGCTTTCATTCCACATGCAGCCTCCACCTTCTGTGATTCCTCTTGATCATTTTGTTTTCCGCCATGGTCAGGAACACGCTGGCCAACAGCTGTGGAACTGGCATCCGTTCATCCACCAATGACCCAAGCCGCAAACCGCTGGACAACAGAGTCCTGCATGCAGTTAAGTGTGAGTATGGGAGGGTGTATCTCTCTCTTGACTTCTCTGTCCTAAGAGTAAGGCTTAATAATTTATTAACAAACAGCTGGCTCTCCACTGTTCCTGTGGGGCAAAGAGAGACGGTTTTAGAGACCAATGGGAGGGGCCCCCAGTGACTTATTCAAGCGAGTGACTTTTGGATATGTAACTACTGGTCTATTAAGAGCTCAGTTGACACAAAGGAGCATGACCTTTTTAAAACAAATTGCGCAATAGTCTTGCAGTCATGGAAGTGAGGTCAAAAAGAGGGAACTATGCACGGTCCTATTTTTAATCATTATAAAGCTGAAGACTGATGACATTCATCAGTCTACCACTGATGAATGTTTGAGGAGCAGTTCCTCTTGACTGACCACTAGATGGCGATGTGTACTATTGGAAGTCATTGTCAGCAATGTGAGAGGCAGACCGGACGGGCATGTCTGCATTGCAGACAGTATCCTAACCCTTAGTAATTTGTTGGATCTAAAGGCCAATCACATTCAGGGCTATATCCTACCTGGGTCTATGTTATAGTCTTCCTGCTCAAAGACAAATGACATATTTTTCCCAGAGGAAAATACATACAACATTTTTGCCTTACAGAAACTTCATAATCACGGACAATACTTTATATTTACTTTTTATCTCAGTCATGGAGTCAAACATGACTGAGTGTCACAAAAGTTGCCTTGGATAAATGTGTCAAAAAAATGACGTTCTTCCCCATGCTCTCCTCTGACACCAGATTACTGCCAGAACTTCGCCACCAGCTTCAAGGAGAGCGAGATGAACGCCATTGCGGCGGACATGTGCACCAACGCCCGCCGCGTGGTGAGGAAAAGCTGGATCCCCAAGCTCAAGCTGCTGATGGCCGAGAGCGACGCCTACTCTGCCTTCCTCGCCGACGGCGTCAAGATGGAGGACGACCAACTGGGCGGCGACCCCGCCTTTGACCCCGCCGTACCACTGGAGGTTGGCGGCGGCGGAGGAGGGGGGGTGGAGTCAGGGGGCTCCCCTGGGGAGTCGTCGTTACAGAGCTTGGGTGGGGAAGGTGGGGGCGCGCTGTTCTGAGTGTTTTTGCCGCCGTAGTTTCTCGTGGAAGCTCGACAACATCAAGCAGTATTCCACCATATTTTGCTAGCTCTTTCCTCTTGCTGCCCCCTCCCATACCCGCTGCTCCTCCATGGCCTCCGCAACTGGGCTTTCCCGCCAAAAACTGACTGTGCTAACATCGCTGCATCTGGGGACAAGAACAGGCGGTCTCGTTCTCCAAATACCACAGGAAGGTAATCCAAAATTCTGATCCCGCTGATCCCAAACATGCAGTCCGTCGAGTGGCAAAGGAGATTGGGAGCCTAGGCCACTCGCCTCTTCCTCTGATGGACGCCGACGGCCCCCCGCGTCTCGATCATCTGTACACTCCTGCATATAAATAAATAGCATTCCTTTGATGGATGAGCGTGTGCTCGCGTGTAGACTTCTGTCCTGCGGTTGGACATGGATGGAGGGATAATGGATAGAACTAACAGTGGGTTAAAAGAGTATTAACTTGCTTGTGGTTTTCCCCTCGTTTCTTTTATCCTTTCTAATTTTATAACAAAAAAAACAACGCCAAATATTCTTCCTGATCGCTATTACTTTTCAAATCTTACCCGAAGAAATCAATCAATGAATGTTTGACGTGTTGCACATTTAAAGTTGGCCATGTTTGAAGCAATGAAACGATATGAGGGGTGAAGAGTGTGCTTGTGTATGTGCGTGAGTAAGACAAAAATGAGGCAGAGTGTAATTGTAGACCCCTTCCAAGAAGATTCTTTGGTTTAGTCCTATTTTAAGGAGATACAATCTATTTATTTAGTGCAAAGCCATACACTGTGTGTGTGTGTGCGCCGAAAGAGAGGGGATTGTTTAAAATCTCAACTAATGCATTTTAATCGTGTGTTAAATTTTCGGTTTTAAAAGTGGTGTTGTTGAAAAGCAAAGATATATTTTCATGAACAATGTGGCATAATTGTGAGAGAGAGAAGAGAGAGAGAGAGAGAGAGAGAGAGAGAGTTTTGACTGTTATCTTTCACCTACAATTAAATTACTGTATTATTTTGTTAAGTTAGCTAAAGCATTTGACATGCAGTTTCTTAAATATATACATAAAAAATGTCAGTATTAGGCTGGTTGGCTGACTTTGTCACCCCCAAAGTTGTAATTAATTATTGATTAAAGGAAACTATACGACTCCCAATTATACAATACTTTCTTTGGAAAAAAGTATTGTGCTTTGCAATTTAAATTGCAACACATGCTAAAAGAACAGAGTGAAGTCAAGAAGTTATGCGATCATTCCCCCCACCACCACTCAATATAAGGAAAATGGAAAAATGTGGTTGTTTTGTGTGTGTGTCTGCATCACCATGATGTAACACCTTGTCCTTAAAGGGCTGGGGTTTTGGATGTTGTGTGTATGTGTGTATGTTTGTGTGTTGTGTGTCTGCTTAACACCTTGTCCTCAAAGAGGTGGGGGTTTTCGTATCCCGTTGAAGCTTGCTGCCGAGCTCGACTGGACAGTGCACTTTTACTTTATTTTGTATAGTTAGTGAGGAGGAGAACCTGCACCTTAGTTAGATGAACAGGCGGTCCGCACACCCTTTACTGACGAGGCTGGGGAAGCTGTGTGGAGAGAGACACATTTTATTTTATTTTTATTATTATGCCTGCTGTTTTGTGTGTGTGTGTGTGTGTGTGTGTAGAGTGCATGTTTTTGTTGAGTTCTAACCTAGCTCTGTAAGACACTCGGCACAAACTTCCAATGCAATAAATGCAGAGGGCCACAACGTGCGTGTGGTAGTTATTCGTGTGCCGCATATCCTCTTTTGTAATATTGATTTTATTATTTGGAGGGTTACGACGAAATATTAGTTAAGTTAGCAATGTGTAATATTGTGTGAAACTTTGTCCGTGGGAAATTGATGATATATGTTGTGTACTGTAGCACACCAGGGTCATGAAAAGGTCCAGGTCCCTTTCAGAATTATTTTGGCAGGTTATTAAAATTAATAATAAAAAAAAGACTTACTTGGTTGAGACACTATCAGTGTTGAGCGGACTGAGATGCATTTTTTTTTAACATTTGTTTGTCGTCATTTTACTATTTTTTTTTCTATTTACTTAGTAATATGTACAAATATTTTCTCTGCTAATGGCCTATAAAGATGAGGGAAGAAAACTGACGTTGTGGTGTAATAGAAAAGTTAACTTGATTCAACACAAAATAGAAAACGTAAGTAATATTTTACTTTATTTGAAGTAAGGGAAAAAGTAGTACTACTTTGCCTCTTACTCACAAGATAGTTGATATTTAGTCGACGATGTTGCACTTAAAGCAACTGCCATGATACATTTAAGAGCTTTTACGATTGGTTGCCTGTAAATTACTTTATGTGAATGGTTGACATTGTTTCAGTTTATGTATTTTATTTTTCTATGCATTTTATTTTCAACATCTAAAGGACCCACCTCTGTAAGAAGTCAACCCATGTACAAATGGTGCCAACTAGGAGGATTCAACAAGAAGCCCCATGTCACTACTATATCTTTACTGATGGCCAAGGTGAATTCAGAAGGCTGATCTTAAGCAATTAACTTAAGTCCATAATCATGTCCAACAAGACCAGACCTGGGTAGATGTAATCTTGCTAATTTGTAAACGCATTTGCTTTTGGGGTGAAACAAGAGGTGGCCTAAACACTAACCAAATTGTAGTTTGTGCACACATTCCTCTCTGTGTGTTAAGAGAAAACAACCTACATTAAATAAAATGTATGGCATGGCATGGGGAAACTTTTTCACTATATGGTACATATATAAATATCATATATACATGTATAGGTAAATACTGTATATTGTATATAAAGTCCACATGGAGATCAGAATGTTTGTTGTGATATCACAGCATGAGGTATATATATTTACCAAGATACTGCCTTTACATTAATGGCTGTCTTCGCCCCTGCTCATTGGTCTCTGTAACCCTGTAGCTCCGGTGCAACTCCCATAATGCACATTCTCTTTCCGTGTTCCAAGTGCCAATATCTTTGTGAAACCCCTGTAACTGTGACACAAACTTAACGTAATTGCACATTAACTAATGTTAAATAAACAAATGAAAGTCATAGACTAACTTTAAACACAAATAAATGAAATGAAAACATGTTAATAAAAAAAAGGTTTGTAACAATTTCTCCTGGGCTACTGTTTTATTCCTGTAAAATATATTTTGGTTCATCATAAATTATTATTGTAGTCAGAATTATGTATCTGAATTTACATATTGTTAGATTCGTTTGGTTAACCCTGTCATAATACATTAATTTAATTTATGCTCCAAACAAAAGTTATTAACTATCAAAGACACTCTACACTATTGAAATTATTTAAAACGTTAACATTTGCAAAAGGATCATAGGCCTACATTTAGTTTTTAGTCTCTGATATAGAGGGGTAAAGATACAGCTGATTATAATAAACCAAGGATTTTTTGGAATAAAGAACAAAAGTTAAGCAAAAGTTTGGTCAGGGAAGCTACAAGACGTCAAAGAGAGCCTGGGCCTTTTGTGTTTAAATAATGAACCATAACTCAAAAACGGGCCTTTGGAACAAAATAATGAAATGCTCAATGGAAATATGTGAGCCTTTAAAAAAAAAAAGATTAGAGATGGAGCACCAAAAGGAATGACTGCCCACTCCTATCAGTTTCATATGCACTGACCAAAACTAAATAAAACTGAACAAAAGTGCTAGGCTGAATCTGGAAACGATTAGATGAGGCTGAATAAAACTAAATAAGTGGCTAATAGACACAGCTCCAAACCTAAACAGGTGAAAACAAATCCCCACAAATGCATAATAAAAGATGAGATAAAGATGAGGTAAAAGAGAGGTTATACTGAATTAAAGGCAATAGAGTAGAGATGAGTTTTAAGATTTGATTTAAAAATAGCTATAGAGGGGGACAATTTAATATGCAGTGGCAGGCCATAGTTTAGGGGCAACAGCAGCAAATGCCCTATCTCCTCTGTGTTTAGTTTTGGGAACAGCCAGTAAGAGCAGGTCAGAGGTTCTGAGACTTCTTATAGGAGTGTATTTGACTCGTAAGTCAGATAGGTTCATGGAGGCCTTTCCATTGAAGCATTTAAATGTTAGTAGCAAGATCTTAAAATGTATTCTACGGTGGACAGGGAGCCAGTGAAGGGTGGCTAAGATAGGGGAAATAGGTTCACCCTTATGGGTTAGGGTTAGGGTTTAGGGTTAGCTGCAGCATTCTGAACCAACTGTATGCGAGAGAGGGTGGCTTTGTTGAGACCAACATATAGGGACTTACAGCAATCCATAGTTACAAATGCATGGATTACTTTTTGAAAGTCAGTGACAATCAGATAAGGTTTTACTTTGGAAATATTTCTTAACTGAAGGAAACTTGCTTTTACAACCGACTTAACCTTTTTTGTCAAAAGTAAGATTAGTATCCAGTATTACACCCAAGCTTCACAGAACTTAGTTCTGTGAAGCGAGAAAGCTACACAGAACAGCCTTAGCACACTCAAATGCATGCAGGCACTCAGCTGTCCATACAAAAGGGATGGGTGGGCTGGTCAGATCAGTAAGAGGGGCAGCATCCCGATGTCTCAAACCGTGCGTTGTGCTTCAGCTTTATGATGCATCATCTGTGCATTAGATAGAACACAGAGAATCAGGCCCTCAACCTCCATATGTAGATACTGGTTTCCAGCAGATGGTGCAGGCATATTACCTCAATCCATTGGTAAAGTCTAGAATATTTTAGTGATATAGCACCTAAATTTTGCGGTGGTATAGCTGATCCTTTAAGAGAATGATATTATTTGTTCAATTACATGTTTCTCTGCTTTCGTTTGTTATTATTATACATATTGTATATAAGACTTTTGTTCAAATCCCCCTTATTGAATGTATCCAATATTTTTAATTAATTAATTGTCAATACGAGCAATACGAGCATTATTGATAACGGGAGGCAAACAAAATTATCTATGCACTAAGTTATCTTTCATGGCGGATGTATTTCCATATATATATATATCCTAAATGTAAATAAAATTAAACCTTGTCTATTTTTTTAAGTATTGTTCTGTAGTGTAGTGATATGCATGATTGGGTAGCCTATAATAACTATATTGTTTAAATGCAATGTAGAAGTTATGTGCATAGATTCATAGATTACCTGTGCCATACAGGGAAAAAAAATCAGTTTTGTAAAGATAACCTTATGATGAAAAATAATTTATTGTAAGATACTTCATGGGGGTAAAACATTTAGCTTAAAGCAGCCTGATCAATGGAAGAAACATTGTAAAGTATATTTGCTATTCTTCTAGAAGCTTTCTAGATGCCAAGCAATGCTTGTGTTTGACGTAAAATATTCTTTACCGTCCTGGGTATCCACTGAACAGACCATCGTGGTGGCGTCACGTCTTTTATTATGCTGATTGTCTCATGCTTGTCAGTAGCCTGTCAAGCCAAACTCCCACCCACGGAAATTGATGTGGGCAGCTAGCAAAACAGAAAGGAAGGATACGTGATCAGGATGGTCTCCAGGCTAACCCCTAATCGCTGCACTGATGTGGCCTCCTGCTGGAGTCGAGACCCGCCTGAAGTAACAGACTTGTCGCCCCCTTTCACCTAACACCCTACCCTTCTCCTCCCACCAACAGGGCTTCAAGAGGTCCTGCGGTACATTGGCTCTCTCTGTTTCCCCTCTCTGACCATCACTTTGTTGCTTTCTCTCTCCTTAAAGTCATCCCTCCTCCATACTCCTCACACTGTCACTACCAGCCTTAAGCTGAAATAGCTCTCCCTCTACTTTCGCCTCAACTGTGCCTGTAGCCAGGGGGCGCCAGTATGCCAATTCCCCGCACAATGTCATCATACATCATAGAAAACCGCTTTGCGGCGCAGATGTTTGTTTTAACTGCTCGTGGCGCCCCCTACGTGTCATGAAAAATTGCGCCCCGGGAAACTGCCCAGTTCGCCCGTGCCCACTACCACCTCTGGAACAATTTTCCACTGTCCACTGAGGAATCCTCTGGAAGACACTCTGCTATCCTCCCTCTCCTCTTTTTTGGCTCCCTCTGTCCCTTCCACTCCAGGGAAGTGCAATCCTCTACCTTCTCTGGCTCTCAGAATCTCTGCGAGCTTGTAGAGCAGATTTCTTGGCAGCTGAGAGGAATGGAAGAGATCAGACTGTCCTGATGATCTCTCTCACTTCCTTCTGACAAAAACAGACTGGACAAGCTGATCAGAAAGGCTGGCTTAGTGGTCGGGCCTGAGCAGCTAAAAGTCCAGCAGGTGGCAGAGGCCAGAATCCTCAACAAACTGACCTCAATAATGACGAACCCCACTCACCCTCTCCACGCCCTGAAGCTGATCAAGAACAGCACCTTCAGTCAGAGACTAATTGCACCAATGTGCAAAACGGAGCGGTACAGGAAGTCCTGTATACCAGCTGCCATACGGTTTTATAATGCACAAAAATAACTTTGCACTTTGTAGTATTTATTATTTATTTATTATTTAAGTATTTAAGTATTTTAGCTATATGAGGGAATGTGTGTTTGTTATGTCTGTTCATACGCTGTTGTGACACTGTAATTTCCTGTAAAGGATTATTAAAGGATCTATCTGTCTATCTTCTTCTCCTCTCAGATTTCACCTCCACTGTGACAACAGCCCAATCTGCCTTCTACCGGACCAAAATCAAGTCCTCCGCCTCCAACCTGAGGAAACAGTTTTTGTTGTTCCCTTTCCCTGCTCTACCCTCTGCCCTCCCCTTTCTTCCTCCCTCACAGCCGATGACTTCGTAACCTTCTCGGGGTGACAGTTGCTCCGTGCCGCCAGAGCCTCGTCCCTCTCATCGGTTCTCATTCTCCTCGACCTGTCCGAAGCATTCGACACATGAACCACCAGATCCTCCTTGCCACTCTGCACTATCCTATTTCACATCCTAACTGACGAATCGCAACCAGGTCACATGGAGTGGCTCCTTGTCCAAACCCTGCGCTCTTGACCCTGGTGCCCCTCAAGGCTCAGTACTCGGACCCCTTCTGTCCTCCCGGTATCCTTTGGCTCTGTAATCATATCATGTGGTTTCTCCTATTACTGCTACACTGATGACACTCAAAGATTCCTCTCTTTCCCCTCCTCTGACTGAATCCTGATTGCAACACACATCACAGAATGTCTGGCTGACGTCAGCACTTGGACGTCGGCCCAACCCTTGAAGATTGAGCTTGACAAGACTGAGCTCCTCTTTGTGTCAGCGACAGATAGATTCTTCCATGTGACCCCCTTTTTCCGTCATCTCTATTGGTTCCCTGTAGTAGCTTGCATCAGATTCAAGACGATGGTATTGGCCTACAAGGCGGTCAATGAAACTACACCTGCCTACCTCTAAGCGTTAGTGAGACCACACACCAGAGCTCAACCGCTCCGCCCAACTACCTTAGCTGGAAGCCTGGTATCACTAAAGCTAAGAGCAACCAAGGTAAAATAACATGAGTCACAACGCTTCTCTGCTTTGGGACCTCAATGGTGGAACAAGCTCCATAATGATGTCAGGACCACAGAGTCGCTCACCAGCTTCCGCAAGAGACGCATGACTCACTGGTTCACCTGGACTTTGAATAGCCTTCTCCCCCACCCCCGACTACCCTTTCTCCTCCCTCAATCCCTGAAAACACTCCACTTATGCACTTATTTTATGTTATACGTCCTGGCACTTAATGTATGTACTTATTGTGTGTTGTATGTCCTGGCACTTAAAAACAATACTTGTAGCGTGTGCAGCTTCTTATCCTAGCCTGAAACATGATCTTCTTTTGGTCCACAATAAGAGTCAATGGCTGCAATAGGGAAGCAGTGAAGCTATGCTGTCAGTGAGAAGATGACCAAAAAGGGGATACTAATCTGCCAGTAGTTGCAGTGGCCACATGAGGGTAAGTAGCCTCGGTTAATATTCTTCCTCTCTTTAGTTTGACCCTAGATTTACATACCTCACTCCGTTTATCTGTGGTTTAGACCCAAAGCGCACCCTGCTATATGAACCTAGCCCTCTTTAACCCTACCCATGATCATGCTTTCATTAAGCAACTCCCCAGTAATGTCTTCCAGGCTTGAAAACGTTGCGAACACTCACCACACGTTTAAACCCATCCCGTACACGACTGTGACCACATCAGCTACTTCAGTCTTCGCTGTCACCATGGCGCACATCCCATTAGGCAAGGGGGACGTATACTTTGCAGTGGTGATGGGAGAGGTGCAGGACCTGCTGAAGGCCTACCGGGCCAACCTTGAGGCGGACCGGGCAGTCAACGGGAAGGTCCGCTGGCAGGAGGAGCCACGTCAACCGCTAGCGGTTAAAAAACAAGCCCACCAAGGTGCTGTTCCCCGAGTTCATCTCTGACGAGGAGCTGGGCAGTGGCGGTGCAGAGATCATAGTGATCCGCTACACCACAGTGCGCAAGGCAATGAAGGAGGTGAAGGAGAACTTCTGCGGAGGCCCTGGCCTGGTTCAGCCATGCTGCTGCTGCTACTCCTCCTCCTCCTCCATGTTGTGGATTCTTCTGAGACTGTTTTACTGAGACTGTTTAGCACATGTGCTAGGGACCCAGGTAGTTCTGGGATAATTTACTTTGAAATGGCAACTGAAAAGATTTTCCTCATGTGAAAACTGACCTTGCATCACGAAAGAAGGAGTCAACTGGTTGCAGGTTGGATTCAGCCGTTGTAAAGAGAGAGCTAAAAATAGCAAGAGAACACGACTTTGGAAACAACAAAAGAAATGTCCTCTCTCTCCCTGCTCCCTCCCCCCCTATGTTTATACACCATTGACCATACACCAAGTGTTGCCTTTGTCATTTCTTAATGAGAAAGACTGATATCCCTCTCATACTGTGCCCACATATCAAAACGCATTTATGCACATCTTCGGCAATATGAGATGACTTAAAACATTCACATATAAATATATAATAAATCAGATGGCCCTTATAAACCACACAAATAAAAAACAATCAGGCATTGACACAAAATGTGCATTCTCTGTTTTCTTCTTTTTTTTTTATTCCTTCGGAAGAATAATGTTTGGAATTACAAAATGCACTGGTAGAAATAGCAGTGATATAGGGTTGGGAGTGTGGCGAGAGAGAGAGAGAGAGAGAGAGAGAGAGAGAGAGAGAGAGAGAGAGAGAGAGAGAGAGAGAGAGAGAGAGAGAGAGAGAGAGAGAGAGAGAGAGAGAGAGAGAGAGAGAGAGAGGTGAAAGATTAAAAGGTTATAAAGCCGTCATCTTGGGATTTGGTCTATAGCCCCCCGTCTCTTCACAACAGACATCATACATAAATAAGTTGAAGGGAGAAGAATACAATTTCGTCATCTGGACTGGACGTTCTTTTCTTTATTATTATCGTCATTATTGTTGCTTAAAAACAGCAGTTCATTTTTTGTGTGGTGTCTTCCCCGAACATCATTGTTCCACGCCTCATCACAGTCACACGTCACATTTTCCCGTACGTTTGAACACTTTTTTTGTGATTTATTTTTTATTAAACTTGTTAGTTTTCAAAAATAGAAGGAAAAGGGAAACATGTTGCTTTTTCTTTTTTTTAAAAACATCTATCTATATATTTTTTTGTTGATTGTTAATCCATTTAAATTCAATATTTCTGCTTTCTCTTTTATGTCCTGAAAATGACTGTTAACCCACGGTGTGGCATGCACATAGCACATGCATTTCTGGAACTAGGTTATTTATTTTTTCATATTTTTTTGTTAAAAAAAACTTTTTTTTCAACAGCGAGTTGTACATTGCTTTTCGTGTGGTTAATGTTTTAATGTGTATCTGGCTGGCGAAGAACACGTACTATCTATGGTGAACAGTAAGGGCGTGTACACATCTCCATTAAGTGGCGTGCACACAAACAGGCACACACACACACACACACACACACACACACACACACACACACACACACACACACACACACACACACACACACACACACACACAATAGTGACATTCCAAAAAAAGACAACTATAAGTTGTACATGGGTAATGCAAGTTAATGGGGAAAAACGCACATTGTGCATATAAACACACATTCACACACACACACACACACACACACACACACACACACACACACACACACACACACACACACACACACACACACACACACACACACACACACACACACACACATACAAACCAAATGAGCTACATACATATTGTGTTTTACTCCCTCATGCCCAGTGTAGTGATATGAAAGAGTAGCCTTCAATGATGGTCCTCTTAGGAGGATGCAAAGACACTATACTATCCAGTTTCTTGGTAGTTCTGTTAGGTTTTGTTGATTTCTTCTGTGCATTCTCTGGTCAACATGTCGTTTGTCACCAAGGAAACGGCTGGATACAAAACTGATCAATACAATTTGGTCTTTGTCAATGAATGTATCAAAAACTGCTACTATGTCTACGACTACTACAGTTAACCGCAGTGATACTACACATTGAGAAGGAATTCACTTTGTCCTGAAGTTTAATAGTTTCTATAATATTTCTATACATTTAACCAGTGGGGGCAGAGAAGGCTGCAATGGACAGTGGTGAAAGAGTGTTTTTCGAGGCACTCAGAAAAACTTGTTGACACACAAGGGAAATTACATAAGCTTACTGTGGCGTGTACGCACACACGCGCGGCGCGCACACACACACACACACACACACACACACACACACACACACACACACACACACACACACACACACACACACACACACACACACACACACACACACACAATGTCAGAGTAGTTGACTATGTGGGCCACTGTAGCAGGCACAGCTAACTAAGAGAGGCATTAAATAATTTATTAACTGATCCTTTATGAAGCAATGTTTATACAGGATGCAATATCCTGTGTCATGTCTCGTGCCATTAGAAAACACAAACAATGTGTACTTGATTAAGCAAAAGATAAAGCGTATTTGTAGTGAACTGATACGGATAACAACCAGAGCAGTTAACCTAAACTCAAGTTAGTAGGTTACAGGAGCGTATTGTATGAAGTATATTGTATATTGCGCCATCTACAGGACATAGCTGGAAGTGCGGCCTCAGCATACCCCGTGACCTCAACTCTTAAAAAAAAAATGTAACGTTGAAAGTAAATGATCAATCTACCAACAGCCCAATAAATACCATAATGTATCTTGACAGTACATACTATATATGCCCTGTTTGGTTGAATGTGAGGCCCATCCCAACCTCACCACAATACAAGCTCTACCTTTTAGAGGGACAAGACTATCCCATCTCATTACAAAGTTTGTGTGTGTGTGTGTGTGTGGGGGGGGGGGGGGGGGGGGGGGGGGGGTGGGTTAGAGTAAGTGAGGAGGGGGGGTGGGTCACATTCTCAGTCAACATCAAGAAAAGTAAAGCATATAAAATATAAAGGAGGTCAAGAGGAAGAGATTCTCTCTCTTTCTCTCTCTCCCTCTTGCTCTCTATCTCCCTCTCTTCTTATTTTTTTCTCTCTACCTTTTTGTTCTTACCCCAAAACCCTGGAAGACTTCTGAGCCATTTTGAGCCGGTTTGTGAATTAGATGCCACAGTGGAGACTCTATGTGTTTTCCTATTTAACCAAAAATACAAACAAAACAGAAAGAGATTTTCGATCAGAGATAGAAAGACTGAGAGGGAACGTCACACACACACATAAGCAATTCAATTCACGTCACACACTTCTGTCCCTCTTCTGTGTGTACCGTCTCCTTGTTCCACTTTTCTTCTATCTCACTTTTGTTTTCTTTATTTTTTTTAATCATTCATGCAGGATGCGCCATTTTGTTGTGAGTCTTTTAAGGAACTAAAAAACAAGGCGCGTGGGGTTGCAACAAAGTCAAATAAGTACAAGATTCTGATGTTTTAAGAGAAGAGGAGAGGAGGAGTAGGCAGTCGTGGAAGAAGAAAAAACGGTTCCGTTTTTGTCCGTGTTTATGGGTGTACAACAACACAAATACACGCACGCACGCACGCACACACACACACACACACACACACACACACACACACACACACACACACACACACACACACACACACACACACACACACACACACACACACACACACACACACACACACACACACACACACACACACACACACACACACACACACACACACACACACACACACTCCACCTCTCCCCCTTCATGGGGTGACCAGGCCCCTCCCCCTGTCCAGGATCAGTCCTTATTCAGGAGTAAACACAGATGATAAAACTCATCAATATTCCCTCGAGTCGGGATTGGTTGGGATTTCACCTTTGTTCCTTCTTTTTTGTTTGCGACTAACAGAAGTAGGTTTCCAGAAGCAAAAGAAACAAACTAACTGAAAAGTGGTCGATGTATCCCGTCGCCGGCCGGGTCTCTGAGAGGAAACTCGACGTTGACATCTTGTTTAGTGGCTGGAGCTCTTCCTACGAGCCAGAAGGAGCCTTTATTTTTTAGGACACACAAAAAATGAATGCCCCCCCCCCCCCCCCACCACCCACCCTTTTGTTCCAGTGTCTCAATAAGAGGATTTCACTCGAGGCGCTCCTCCTCTACCACATCTGGGTTCTCCGCTGGAGCAGGGCCGAGCAGAACGGTGACATCACAAAACCAAACGGACCGAGACGAAAGAATCATGCCTTGCTCTGGAACCCCAGTCAGTCTGTCAGCACGTTAGTCCGCCTCCTGTCCCGGCCCTCCGGAGCCCTCAGGGGCTAGCACCAGTCTTCATTCTGGGTGTAGGGTTCGTGCAGGCCCTTGCGTGGCCCTCGGGGATGGGCCCCTGGTGGGGGGATCTTGTGGGGCACCGTGTGTGCCGGGGGTCCCTGGAGGTGCGTGGAGGGGGAAGGGGCGCGGAAACCGTTGGGCACACGGCGCTGGGCCGGGACCGGCTGCCCCGGCCCCACCGGTGGCGTGCTGGGGGGGGGAGGTTGGCACGGGGCCACAGTCCGGGGGGACGGCCGGCTTGGGTGGGGGTGTCCCGGAAGGTGGGGGTGTCCCGGAGGGTGGGGGTGGGGATTGTTGGCGGGGTGGGGCTGCGGCGGCGGGATGGGGTGGGCTTTATGTGGCGGCGGGGGCTGGGCCTGGGGCAGGGGCGGCAGTGCGTGGGGGTTGCCTCCCTGGGCGGGGGTGGTCTCGTACGCGGGGGGCTCGTAGTCCTGGTTGTAGAAGCCGTCCCCCTCCGTGGAGCTCCCGTCGCCCCCCGCCGTCTCCCCCCAGCGCGTCAGCGGGTGCCGGCCCTGGTGGGGGGCGGAGGGGGGCCCTGCAGGCAGGGGGGGCCCCTGGCTCTGGGTGGGGGGAGGAGGAGGCTCTGGGGAGAAACGATGGTTTGCCGGGGGTCGGGCCTGAGGTCCCCCGGGCGCCGCTGGCCCCCCCATGGCCTTACGGACCACGGGGGAATAGTTGACATGGGGCCGGGGCGTGGCAGGGGTCTGGGGCAGCTGCCGCCGGCCCCGGCGGGGGGTACTGGTGCCCGAGGTGGAGGGGACGGGACTCTCGCTGACCGAACTACTGCCCTACACGGAACGTGAGACAAAGCCAAATAAAAAGGACGAACCACGTGGTCGACGACACAGCAAGCAGAGAGCAGCGTTGGGGTGATCGCGGTTGGGATGGAGAGAGAGAGAGAGAGAGAGAGAGAGAGAGAGAGAGAGAGAGAGAGAGAGAAGAGATGAGGGAGATAGAGAGAGAGCAGGAGAGAGAGAGAGAGAGAGAGAGAGAGAGAGAGAGAGAGAGAGAGAGATAGAGAGAGAGAGAGAGAGAGAGAGAGAGAGAGAGAGAGAGGAGAGAGAGAGAGAGAGAGAGAGAGAGAGAGAGAGAGAGGAGAGAGAGAGAGAGGAGAGAGAGAGAGAGAGAGAGAGAGAGAGAGAGAGAGAGAGAGAGAGAGAGAGAGAATGAAACAATGCAACGCGTGCACATAGAGAAGCACCAGCCACGGAGAGTAGGAGTGGAGGAGAGAGGAGGATGGGAAGATAAGGTCCCAGAAAACAGGCGCCGAAAAAGAAAAGCATGTCGCGCAAGACAAAAGGAAAAAAGGCAAAAGAAAAAGAAGAGGAGAAAAGAAGGGTAAAGGGTTGATTTCTCAAGGGATACAAATGCAACACAAGCTTAATGTTTTTCGTTTGAAAAACATAATAAATATAGCTGTATCTGTATGTTGATATATTATGTTTATAACTACATTGTTATGGATTTCTTTACAATGTATTTAAGGATACAAATATTCACACCTATATAATAACTATAAATACTACGGTACTACTACTACTACTACTACATTACTAGAAATATATACTGATGTAAATCAACTAAAACAGCCCTCCTTCAAAATAAGAGCTCATGATTTATTTGTTAAAGCCTTCCTTCTTTTGAGGAGAATTTTGTTAAAGGGATAAACGGGGATATGTTGGGAGAATGCTGGAGTTAGTTTATATGAAAGGATGATATTTGGGTACTCAAATATACACACGAGTGCATATTTGTTTGGCTTTGGAAGCAGTGATTTAATGAGCTGGTACATATACGTTCCATTTATTAGTTTATGAGGCAATAATTCATAACCATTCATGTTTATGAACGGCTATGCTAGGCGTTTTACTATGGCTTTAGATTAGTATGCATTTGCCCATGTATACAAATACAGATAGTGCTAATTGACATTAATTTTATCACATTTCAAAAATAAATATTCGAAGATCGGGTGTTTTGCTGTTGGCATCAAAGTGAACTCATAATTCCAAATGGTACCTTGATTTTTCACTTCTTTGATTCGATATTCACTGTCGATATGTCATGAAGAACAACATACTTTTACCAAACACACACAATTTAAAAGAGTACTATTTAATCATTGGGCAGAGTAGGCTTTAGATAAAGGTCTTCAAGGAGCAGGATGTCATCCTCCTTTGACATCCTGCTCAATGAGGATGATACTGGTAGAATGCAGGGTTTTTGGCCCGACCCAGAACCTTTGGGCTGGGAGTCAAACACCCAAAAGTCCTATGTCCATGACAAGCTCCAAGCCTCCATGCCTTCCCTATGGGATGAGTGTCAGCCTTAACCTGACCTTCCTAGGTGCTGCTACGCCCCGAGATCCACTATACCTTCAACTTGGATGCTGACCTTTCAGCAATGCTCGGCAAACCCAGTCGGGTGTTTGGTTAACGAAAATAAAATAATTAGGTAAACAGTTTTATCGATTCATATTTCTTAAATAGGCCACGACACTGCCAGACAGCTTTCAAAACAAGAAATCAGGGATAAAACAGCAGTCATTAAAGTTACATTTTGCCGCTTGCCTCAGGAAGGACAAAAAAACACTGCAATGTCCATGCACTCACCACCATGTTTTTCTGTTTCTTACCGCTGTACCAAAAGCAATTACTATGCAACCGGTTGTGTGGAAATTTTGCTTTTCTCAAGCATCTTCTCAACCTAGTGCCAAAAGGTTGGTCTAGAAGGCCCAACCTGAATCTTGAGCTGACACTCGTTTCTCATGGACATGGGACTTCACCCCTAGACTACCCTGCCCTCTCTGGTTGTATACCTAAATTACCCAGAAGCCCACCTGTCTGTGCGTCATGCACTCGCGGCCCTCACTGGGTGAGCGCGACCATCGACGGTTGTCTTTTTCCCTCTCCCGGTCATGGTCGGGCTCTCTCTCCCGGTCGCGTTCGGGCTCTCTCTCCCGGTCATGGTCAGGCTGTCTCTCCCGGTCGCGGTCACGATCGTGGTCTCTCTCCCGGTCGTGGTCGGTCTCTCTCTCCCGGTCCCGGTCGGTCTCCCTCTCCCGGGAGTGTCGGTGCACGTACTCGCCCGGCCGCTCGGATGGTGCGTAGTGCTCCTTGTCCACTGAGCCCTGGTGGTGGTGGTGGTGATGGTGGTGGTGATGCTTGCGGTCTTTGGAGCGTCCGCGGTCCCTGTCCCTGTCGCGCTCTTTGTCTCTGAGGGGCAGCTCCCCGGACTTGGTGGCGGTGCTTAGCTCCGTGTGGCCTGGTGATTGAAGAGGAGGTCAGTGACACACTGAGATCACAGCTCAAACTAACTAAAGACACGTAGAGGGCGGTGAGGAGATGGAACATATGGCCTAGGTTGATGTTGGCTATCACTAAGCTTATTTATTACAGCTCAAAACCACAATATTCCTTCTAAAACATAAAGGGTGCAATGACTATCTGGGGAAATTGACGAGGTAGATGCATGTCAAGTTCACACCTGAAACCGCAGTACTCAACACTAACCCATAGATGGTGCTGTAAGGTCTCTTTTGGCAAGATGTATTGGGATTTGACAGTTGGTTGCATAGCTATGCACAATAGAATACAACATACTATTAAGGAGATAAAGATAAAGGTGATACCAACGGCATGATTCAGTCTGCGTGGTGTGTGTTTGTACGTGTTTCCGCCTCCTACCTGTGTCCGCCTCTGTGTAGCGACACAGGGATCTCTGTGAGGTGTGGTGGTTGCGTTCCTTGCGGCGGTGCGTGTGGCGTATGACACAACCCTCCTCCGGGATGGTGTGCTCCATGGCGTAGTCCTCAGGCCCCCCGCGGTCCCCCCGGTGAGGCCGTCCCAACCGGCTGTGGCCCAGGGACGAGGCTGAACGCTTCATGGGGCTGTTGTCCGGGATTGTCTAATGGAGCGAGAGAGGAGAGGCAGAAAATAAAGAGTGAGGGAATATGAGAGAGAGAGAGAGAGAGAGAGAGAGAGAGAGAGAGAGAGAGAGAGAGAGGAGATATGAGAGAGAGAGGAGAGAGAGAGAGAGAGAGAGAGAGAGAGAGAGAGAGAGAGAGAGAGAGAGAGAGAGAGAGAGAGAGAGAGAGAGAGAGAGAGAAGGAAGGGCATATCTCTCTCTTTCTTTCTTCCTCTTAAGATGAATCCTGTGGCGAGAGTATGTGTAATACTATATGCATGGTTCTCTTTCCCGGTTATACATATTGGTTAAAAGTCATATTCATCATCATGCTTCCTCAAAGACGATATAATAAACACACAAATAAGGAAACCGAAGGAGAGGAATAGAACAGAGATGAACAGTGGCCATGCCTTTCCATGCTGTCCCACTCCCATAAAAGTAAACAAATCAAACCGTATCATCAGTAGAACTGGCACCCACCCCCCATGCCCCCGACCAACTGAGCATGACACATTCCAGACCCAGCACATAAAAATAGCCTGTCCATCGGCTGATTTCTGAGTGTGCCTTTAGATCGCTCCAGCCATGCATGCACATAGGGAGGGGGGCGGGGGGGTGCCGGGAGTCCTCCAGCCCAGTCCAAAGCTCACTCTCTTGGGTACAAAGCGCCAGACTTTCCAAGAGGCAGGAGGGGACAGCAGACTGGAGCCTATGGTGCCGCTCGATGCTGCCCGGAGGGTATCGAGAACATCATGCAGGGATCGCTCCAGTACTAAATCCTTATGGGTCCTTTACGTCCTTCTACATGTTTAGGAAACTGTGGGACATTTTTTGGAGTACAAACTCAAAGCAGATTTTTGGTCCATTAGGTGTAGCACTGAGGGTCCCTTGAATGTACCTTTTCTTTCAACAAATTCTAACACACAATTCCTTCTCCGTCTTTGGCACAACACACACACACACACACACACACACACACACACACACACACACACACACACACACACACACACACACACACACACACACACACACACACACACACACACACACACACACACACACACTTATGCTTACTTTCTGTTACACAAACACACACACAAACACACTTGAATGATGTTTGCGCATGCAGGTGACTGGGTGCCACACAGAGACAGAAAGACAGGACACTGATGACATCATGATGACATCATGATGACATCATCACAGTCTGACCAACAGGCATGAAGACACAGAGCGACACAGAGCTGCAGTAGTGGCCATGGATAGAGAGACACAGCCATAATACAGAGAGGGAGAGAGAGGGGGAGAGAGAGTAAGTGAGGCCACGGTACACTTTCGTTGATGGGGGAGGTTTAACAAGTCATAAAAATAACAAGAACTAAAATAACAACACAAAAACAAATCCGGTCAAGTTGCCCCAGCATGTGCTACTGAAAAGTTTTTTTCAAAAGGGACGCTGCTATGCTGTACGATGCGGCTCTGCTGCATGCGTATCAGATTGCGCGCTGCAGCGATCATATTGCATGCCCTATCTGGGATTCAGTAGCCTCTTATCACAAAGTGCAGTAAAGAGCGAGACACCGGAGGACTGCCAGGAATTGATTGGGCAGCAGGACCTGAGATCAGTTTCCGGTCATGCCAATCAAACCCCATCTGACCGAAGAGTAAACGGTGGAAGGTTGTTGGTTCAAAACACGTCCGTTGCACGACGAACGGGGGATTCACGTTGCGTGGTGTGCTAGTAAGGTCACGAGGAAGGGAAAGGGCTGTATGAAACAAAGGACGCAGGAAAGGGAGAGGGAGGCAGCGATATAGAGAGATATAGAGGAGGAGAAGATTAATAGAAGATTGAAGATTGAAGATTGATAGAGAGAGGGTGATAGCGAGAGTGAGGGGGTGGGGGGACAAAGGTAGGGGGGTAGATTGAGGGGTGAGCTAGGAAGATAGTGAAGGGAGGGACACATAGAATGATAGCGGTAGAGAGAGAAAGAGAGAGACAGACATAGAAAGAGAGAGACAGACATAGAAAGATAGAGGAGAGAGAGAAAGAGAGAGACAGACATAGAAAGAGAGAGACAGACATAGAAAGAGGAAGAGAGAGAAAGAGAGAGAGAGAGAGAGAGAGAGAGAGAGAGAGAGAGAGAGAGAGAGAGAGAGAGAGAGAGAGAGAGAGAGAGAGAGAGAGAGAGAGAGAGAGAGAGAGAGAGAGAGAGAGAGAGAGAGAGAGAGAGAGAGAGAGAGAGAGAGAGAGAGAGAAGGAGAGAGAGAGGGGGACAGGGTACATACACTGAGGTTACTGCCACGGTGTCTCCCTTTCCTCCGCTGCTGAATAAGCACAGAGAAGACACACACACACACACACACACACACACACACACACACACACACACACACACACACACACACACACACACACACACACACACACACACACACACACACACACACACACACACACACACACACACACACAGAAACACAAGTAGGGTAGGGTAACACAAGGACCATAGGAGACAAAAGGGCAGAGAGAGAAAGAAATTGAGAGACAGAGGGAGAGAGAGAGTGGAAAAAAGAGAGAGAGAGAGAGAGAGAGAGAGGGGGAAAGAGATAATGAGAGACATACACATGGGAATTGGGACAAGAACCAGGAAGTGTGTGTGTGTTGTAGTGTGGGGGAGATAGAGAGAGATAGAGAGAAAGAAACCCAGAGAGAGAGAAAGAGTGAGAAAGAGAGAGCGAAAGAGAGAGATTGATTGGTTGGAGGTTGGTTACACATTGAAGCAGGCGTGGAGGTGAGACACTTACCACTAAGGACAGCCGACGACCCAGAAATACAACAACACTGTGCTAGAGACAAGCAGTTACCGAAGTCACAATGGTGACGGAATACACAGAAAAACACAGATACTCACTGACCCACACTGACAAATATAAACAAACAAACACACACACACACACACACACACACACACACACACACACACACACACACACACACACACACACACACACACACACACACACACACACACACACACACACACACACACACACACACACACACACACACACACACACACACAGCGAGACGTTTGGTGTTTAGACAGGAACCACAAAGACGTGGCAACACAGGCACGGTGAGGTTCACAACGCAACGAGACCATGACAGAAACACAGTCACACTAATACAGAAACACACACACACACACACACACACACACACACACACACACACACACACACACACACACACACACACACACACACACACACACACACACACACACACACACACACACACACACACACACACACACACTTCAAACAATTCATTCCCATTCGTTTACCTTAAAGATATCTATACAGCTATCTGTTTGTTTCAACCTTGACGTGAGAAAGCCTGCAGTGACCATTCAATAATAATATTAATCCAATTTATGAATCTCATACAGGACATTTTGTGCATGCACAATCAACATGGTTGAAACAAACATTTGTTGTCACATTTTTCGATAGAAGCAATTCTGGTGGTCTACCCTTACAGGAAGGAAGAGTAATATTATTGAATATGAGTACAGCGTATGATGTGTGTGTGTGTGTGTGTGTGTGTGGTGTGTGTGTGGGTGTTGTGTGTGTGTGTGTTGTGTTTGCGTGACATCAGCACTTTCACGGGACTCCATTGAGGTAGTGCAAAAAGGGGTGAATGTGTTTAATGGAGATAAGAACACAACAAAAGCCAGCCACAGTTGCCTCCACTTCATGCAAATGAAGCAAGGAAAAGGAAGAGGAAAGAAAGAAGAGCAAAAAGAGAGCAAAACAAACCACACTCCCAAACAGAGATTGCTGACTGCTTTCTGTCTGTTTCAGTGCACAGTTTATATTAAATGTGCCCAATGCAACTCATTATAATAAAAACAATTATTGTATATGTATTGTATATTATTATTAATATATATTATTATATGATCTATAATAATATAGCTAACATAAGATAATCCAATTCATGCTAATTCAATAGAATAGTGATATAGCATGAGTAGTAGTAGTAAAAAGGACACTACAGAATGCATCTTTTTCATATTGTTGAATTATCTAGTCATCATCAACAACACTGCCTACACTCCATGTATCATCATGTGGGATTATCATCCTGACAATTCCTAAATACAACAAGCTTATTTGTATGGAGTGTGATCATTTGAATCACATTGATTACTATCGGAACCTAAATCAAATCTCTCTAATCTTCAAAAATGTTTTTTTATCAATTTGTGCGTTATTTCAGTTCATGTCATTGGGGGTTGCCTGTCAGTTTCCTGATCTCAACAAAAGAGTCCTTGTAAAAAAAAATAGACATAATAAAAAGAGTTGAAGAAGAACAGCAGTGGTTGAAGAAGCGTAGAGAATGGGGGAGAATACAACAGAATGAGGAGGCTGCTCACTTGGTTGTCGCCAGGTAGGCGGGGCATGGAAGCAGCTCTTCCGTGACCTTCCATTGGTGGAAAGTGCTCGGTATCCGAGTAACCATCCCGCCCAATCTCTCTCATCTCTACCGTCTGAAAAGACACAGCAGGAGCCATTGTGATTGGTGGTTGGCCTCGGGAAAGTGATTGAGGAAGGGTTGGGGTTAATGTATGGAGATCCAGGCCTGGAAGGTGAGGGCTGCTGTTGAACAGTTGGGGAGTGAGTTCAGCTTGAATGGCTTGCTGCTTACCTCTACTTCTGCTTACCTTTAATGGATTGTACACTATTTAGATCAACCAAGCACTAAAATAAACCAGCAGGAAGAGCACTATTGCTTAATGGTAGAACACCTTGGTTATTTTTGCCATGCCTCAATCGGATTGGCTCAAAATAGTGGGTGGTATGTGAAGTAGTAGTAAAAAAAACACAATGTAGTGATTGCTTTTAGCCTTACAATGGACTATTATTATTGAGCATGTCGGGGATGAGCCCTCTTGCTCTTGCCTATTGCTGTGGACATTCAGCTTGATTTCGGAACTTTCAATATCTAAACCACTAGAGTCCATCACTCCAACAACTACCCTTTTTCACCAGCAGTGTTGATGTCACTTTGACTTGGTTTTAGTTTAAGGTGACTTGAATTAGAATTCTTTAAGAAAGCCAATATATCTTAGGTTGGCCTGATCCTAAAGTTGATATCTTTAGCCCTGCTGTCTGTCAGGGGGGGGGGGGGGGGGGTGCTAGCTTATGTTGGAACTTAAGTCAATGGTAGAACATATCTCAATGGATGAGTACATCCACGTTGTTCTGTTTGCGATGGGCAGTGGAAACCATATATGTAGTCATAAACAGCAGCTGAGGGGTTTTCAGAAGGTTGATATTAATAGTTGAGGTCTAAGGGGAAAAGTATGTTGTAAGTAAGTAAATATGTTGCGAAAAGTGAGAGCTTGGAGTCTAGATGTGATAACTTGTATAATACATTGTGAGAACTTGTTAGACAAAAACTTTTGTGAAAATTATTTTCACTAAAATATTTACACATACATATAGTATTCACAAATATTCAGATACACAATTTACATAACACTATATGTAAATGTTCTATTTTCCAGTACCTCACCACTCGATGATGGCATTTTCTGTGACATGAACACATATTTCCTTCGTGCATGAACATGTTTTATGAACACAATATTACTAACAATTGTTAGAATTCTTAGAAACAGGACACTGGGATGACCTACATTAATGTTTAGAATGTAAAAAAGCATAGTTCACATGCTAACGAGTTTATGAGTTTCAGTGCAATTGGCACATGCACTAGGCCTACTGATCGCCATAACAACATTACGTGCTGAAATGCTTTGTTTTTAGCAGAAACTAGGTTAAACTGGCTAGGGTGAGTGACACATATTTTAAGCTATCTTTTGAAGCTAAACAGCAATTCACAAGTTTAGTTTTAATGAACAAATAAATATTAAATCACTGTCTGAGTGCTAGTTTTTATGTCACTCCGAGTGATAGATTGGGCTGGACAGATTTGGTAGTAACGCAGCAATAACCTAGCCTGAATGCAAAACACCAAGCTTATTGATTTCAGACATGTTAATTAGACACAATTCATTATTATTTACATTACACGTCCAAAGGAAATGCATTTAAAACTGGAGCCTCGAGGTCAAATTATCCACATAGTCATAGTGAATAGCTCTGCTCTCAGATTTTGGTTCTACAGGGATTTTGCAACATATTTACCTTCATAAATAGGGTTTACAGGATTTGGAGGGCTTTTTTAAACATTGAATGAGGTACAAATTAAACAATAATGAGACATAGAGAAATTTGGGTGTCAATTTCTATATGATGTCTCCATTCATAACTGTTATTGTCAACTGTCAAGACAATTAATGGAAATGTTACAGTCCACTGACATATGCTAACCCAAAAAAATTAAAAACACTGTTTATGACCACAGAATTATGAATATTGTGCAGGATATCACCGCAACATACATTTTCTGGGAGGAGCCTTTCCATGTGCTCTGGAACGTGATTGTCTATTTCATAGTTGGAGTTCTGAACTCTGCAAAACTCACCATGAAATGAGTCGCCATGCCAATCTAAGACCAGACATTTTTAATTGGTGGTTGGCGGGGTGTGTGTGTGTGTGTGTGTGTGTGTGTGTGTGGGGGGGGGGGTTCAAGGAATGGATTCCATTGAAATGGAACTATGATCTTTATTTGCACATGGACCACCATCTCCTTTACTGTGCAACTGTTAGCATTAGCTATGGGCTTTTGTTTCGTCACAACATGAAAGTGGAACATGAATGAATCAAGCTGCCACTATTGCTGTATTTGATTTGAGTGAGTGTTGGAGTATGAGTCTCTGTGTGTGTGTGTGTGTGTGTGTGTGTGTGTGTGTGTGTGTGTGTGTGTGTGTGTGTGTGTGTGTGTGTGTGTGTGTGTGTGTGTGTGTGTGTGTGTGTGTGTGTGTGTGTGTGTGTGTGTGTGTGTGTCCATTCACTATTTTTGCATTCTGTGTAATGTCCCCAAATTTATACAGCCCATTGTTATTGAGTCCAGTGTTAGTGTGTTTATGTGGGTGTGTGTGCGTGTTGATGTGTTTATGTGTGTGTGTGTGTGTGTGTGTGTGTGTGTGTGTGTGTGTGTGTGTGTGTGTGTGTGTGTGTGTGTGTGTGTGTGTGTGTGTGTGTGTGTGTGTGTGTGTGTGCATTTCAACTGTTTTTTTTAATCCAATGGGCATTTGTTTTTCCAGCTGTCATTGGGTCCTGTGTTGTGTCTGTGTGCTACCTGTGAGTTGGTCATGCGTCCCAGGCCATCTTGGGAGTGCACACCAGGGTGGCCCTCGGGGCTCCAGCTTCCCACTTTCTGGGACATCTCCTGGGCTCGCACAGTCACCCAGGACTGGCTCTCTGGGATCCCGCCTTCAACAGCTCTGTGACGTCACATCCAGACACACACAATCACAGACACACACACACACACATACACACACATAAATGCATGCGAACGCACACACACATATGCATTAATGCACAACCGTCCAAAAAACATCAAAACACATTTGCCTTCTCTATATCGAGGATTTACTCCATTCAGCATTAATCCGTTAACTAGTGGAAGTTTAGAAAGAAACAGAAACAATTACTTGAACTAAACTAAAGTTATAGTTGGGGGGGGGGGTCTTCAGTACTACTTACAGGCTGCCAATTGGCTGCTCAGTCGTCTGTGGTGGCGATAGAGCCGCGAGTCCCGGCCCCACGTCTTGTGTGGGGGTGGGGGGCTCCACGGGCTGAAACAGTAATGGCGTTCGATTCTGTGTAAGATATACAAGATGGACGACGCCAGCGATCAGCCAAGCTAACAGCAGGGGAAATGGAAGAGGAGAAAACGGGAGCAATGGCAGAAGAGGCACGGAGCACACAGCAGAGTTGTCGTACAGGGACGAGGAAAAACCGGAAGGAGAGAGCAGAGATAGAGCATACTCTAGAGAGAAAGAGAGTGAGAGTGAGAAAATAAAGGAAGAATAGGAGTCTGGAAGAACTGATATCCCGGCAGCCTGTGGGATGAGGGAGGTAAGATGCAGCATCACACTTTTGAGCGGTGAAGGCATTCGTTGCCATGGCGACGCCGACTGTGGTCAATGGGATCACTGGGGGCTTCGGATGGCCGCCAACTCACCATTTGGACATCCATAGCCCATCCGTGCCCTCTTTGCTGTCTACCATAGCTCAGCGGGCATGTACGAGCTAAGAGGCTTATATGGAGCCTGAAGTTCTATACTGTGTTATGCTACATTTTAATGGATAAAATGCAGTGTTTTTAACCAATATGTGAAAAAAACCTCAATTGACAGTCCTGCATTGCGTCACATCCCCTCCCAAGCTCACCTGGGATCACGTTTGATTCATAACCAGCTCTAGTCGGCTCCTTTAACGGTCTCTACGAGGTAAGTCTCATATTAGCCGTATGTTTTCTTGAACTAAAGGTCTAAAGACTGACGTTCACTTCTGTTCCCTTTTTAGCTCAACTCTTAAAGATAGAAAAAAAATGCGAAGCCAGTAGAAACTATGTGCTTGATCCCAAAATAGCTTTAAAAGGCCAGGAAAGCAGGCCTACTGTCTGTCTAAAGATAGTACGAAGGGGATTGGGTGAAAATCCAGCACAGTACTCCTTTAAAGGCATGTCCACACTGTGAGTGTATAGATGACGATCTCACAGGACAAAGAGAGAAATGTCTCTCTGTAAATAACTGTCGCTTGGCATGAACTAATATGCTTTGAATGTTTACTATTTGGTCATTAAGCAGCAGAGCGTATTAAAGTACCTTATATAATAGGACCAGGTAGGGTTAGTATTGTAGCTCATGGAGGCCTATAGGTAGAATGTGGGCTTGAATTCTCCACATTCAGTAAACGTGGTAGTCAGCCACCCTAACCCCTAAAGTATGTATATTTATTATCTAAATTAAACAAAAGGAAAGGACAAGGGGGGATGCAGATGCAGATGCAGTGTGTGTGTGGGGGGGGGGGGGGGGGGGCAATCAGGACTCTAAGGGGCAGGTGGAATAAATGATTTGGTCCATCAGCATTAGCGAAGGGCACTGAATGTGCTAGTCAACGGGACGCATAGTACACACACACACACACACACACACACACACACACACACACACACACACACACACACACACACACACACACACACACACACACACACACACACACACACACACACACACACACGTCGGTATAATGCAGGATTAGAGGAAACAAAAAAATAGCACACTTAAGGTCAATCAAACAATATTGCATCCACTTATTGACATTAGCATTGCATTCAAAAATCTGCAGGTGAAATTCAAATAACGACATCGTTGGGTCAGCTGAGTCAACGGTCATCCAGGTTCAAGCGTGCCCATTAGAATTAACAGATCAGGAACATGCCATTCCCAGAGCTCATGGTGCACTCATGCTTCCTGAGGTCCTGAGCCCCATACTGGCATTCACAGGTGTAGACACGAGTCAGGTGGTCATAGGTGCAAATGTTTTCAGAAAGCTTTCCGAAAAAATATATATTTTTCCCCTTTTCTTCAAAGATAAATATTCCCATCACATATGACATAACATTAAAAGAAAACACACAATTATTTTGTGGCTATCTCTCTGGACATTGCTGAACGGATTACAATGCATGTGTCAATGTGTTGCCATTATTCATACTTGGTCATCCATTATTTTGCCCACTCCTAACAGAAAAGAGTAAGGATTCAAGACATTAGCTCTGCAGCCCACATGATGCTGACAGCTGTGACATTTGACCATGTGTTGCAGGCAGAGCACTGCTAGCCCAATATTACTCAAACAGCACTTTTGTACCTCCCAGGTGAACCCTGTTGTAGCAGATCAGGCATACCAGGTTAGGGGCTTCAACCTACAGCCATGCTAGAATGCTAGATCTTGTTGCCTGAGGCCTTGTCCACACTGAGCCGGAGAAATGTGTCAATAATACCCATTTTCTTCTAAGTTTCGGCCTTCTGGAAGCACAAAGGGTTTGTTTTTCGCCACAAACGGAAGGTTTTGTTTTGTGTATATATTTCCGAAACCGAAACAGACGTAATCATGTGACGCTGCAGTGTAAATAGAAGGTGTTTTCTTAAAGATTGGTGTTTATAATACTGGTGAAAACGTGGTAACGGAAATGTTTTACATTCAACACCAAAGGTATTGCATTTTAAACGGCTGAGTGGGAGAGTTTGTTGAATCAATATGTGCGCTATGATGCTCTGGAGGCCCGGCAGTTGGGATTTGCGGGTCTCTCAAAAACAAGACAAGAAAAACATGATAACCTTTTTTTACTTTAATCCGGCGTAGCTGTTTTGGACATGGCCTCAGGTTCTTTACCTGGTGACACACAAGGCAGGAGTGCGGAGGAGGGACTAAGGAGTGGGTGGTGGTGGGGGGGGGGGGGGTTTAAGGGAGGGTTGGTGAGACTCTCCCATACTGTACCTGCTCATCCCTTAACGCCTGAGAGCGCTTGATCTTGCTCTGGCGGTAATACTCCATGATCATCATGGCAGCATAGATCTTCCCCACCGTCAGGTCTGTGGCTGCTGAGAAAATGACAAGTTACCCTGCGAGATTAGACCCTTCGGTATGGACCCTTAGCGAGAGGGATGGCAGAGAGAGAGAGAGAGAGAGAGAGGATGGGCCATGCACGCACACACACAGACACACACAAACACACAATTAAACAACGTACCTTCCGCACATGGAACATTGAGGCAGTAGTCTTTTCACAAACAGACAGATTTTTTTTTTTTTTCAAAGTTTCTTTGTCGAAGATTTTATATAACTCAACGTCGTTCACCAGAACTAAAGCAGTTGGGAACGATTTAGGGTTTGGGTTCTCTAGTTACGCAAGGTTACCATTAATGTTAATTTTGGTGGAATGGATTCAACACTGGGAAATATATAAAATGATACTTTTTTGGGGAAGAAAGACGATTTGTACAATATCACATATCCGTGATTCACTGAAAAACAATACAAATCTGCAACTTAATGATCACCTTCTATCTTTATATCCCACAAAACAAATACAATTGTATTCATTATATCCAATGAAATCTGCAGATCGATAATATTTTTTGCGAGTCGATCATACAGATAGTATGGTCACCGATACTTCACCGATGTATCGGCCAATAACATCCAAATT
>OLKM01000349.1:102330-104830 GCA_900291075.1 Melanogrammus aeglefinus | reverse complement strand
TGTGTCTGCATGGTTGTGTGTGTATCCTCAAAAACACACACACACATGTCCCATAACACAGGACAGAGTGACTCAGAGGACCCCGAGTCTGACCTTCAAAGCCCTGCGCACACGTATGCTAATTGGTCTGATACAGTGGACAGGGTACTGTGTTGTGGATCTACAATGGATCACACGTCTCTAACACAGACCTCTCTGCGCCCCTCTGAGAAAGTTGGAAGTCCAGTATTTATGTTAGATATATTGTGTGTATGGAATGTGTGTTGCATGGTTGTGTGTGTATCCTCCACAAAACACACACACACATGTCCCATACACAGGACAGAGTGACTCAAGAGGACCCCGAGTCTGACCTTCAAAGCCCTGCTGCACACGTATGCTAATTGTGTCTGTACAGTGGACAGGGTACTGTGTGTGTGTGTGTGTGTGTACCAGTACAGGTTTAAATGGATGAGAAGAGGATGTGTGTGTGTGTAGTTCTGCTCCCATATACGACTCCTCCCGTATACGGTGCAAAAGAACTGAGATGGTCGCTCCGGTCAGTCTTTCCTGTGGATACACACCCCAGGATACCCCCGCCTCCCCACCCAAAAACCCTGCTATCTGTGGCCCCCTGCACTCAGCTCCATATCGTCCACCCTGAACCAAATAGGAACGCACCACCCAACAGGCACCGAGACCTGCTCACCCTACACTCTGCCCCACAAAAAAAACAACAACAACAACAACAGCACAACGACAGCGAACGGCAACTACGTCGAAGATAGCACATGAAGCTACCACTCCACCACCACCAGCGCCACCACGGGAATAGCCCCCCCCCCCCCCCCCCCCCCCCCCCTGCTTGCTGGGGGGCTGGGTGGTCTGCTGACCTTGTAGGCTACCCCGAGCTGGACAGCGCCTCCCCAGACCCAGTGGTGGGCACATGTGTCTCAGCATATCATACACATCCCTCACACTGATCCTGCCACTGTAACACAGACAACAGCCCCCAGAGAACAAAGAGAGAGAGAGAGGGGGAGAGAGAGAGAGAGAGAGAGAGAGAGAGAGAGAGAGAGAGAGAGAGAGAGAGAGAGAGAGAGAGAGAGAGAGAGAGGGAGAGAGAGAGAGAGAGAGAGAGAGAGAGAGAGAGAGGGAAGAGAGAATAGTGGGAGAGAGAGAGAATAGAAAGAGGGAGGATAGAGAGATATAGGGGAAGAGAGAAAGATGACAGAAAGGAGAGGTACAAGAGCAACAGCCAGAGAGAAAGAAGAGAGAGAGAGAGAGAGAGAGAGAGAGAGAGAGAGAAAGAGAGAAAGAGAGAAATAGGGAAGAGAGAATATGGGGATAGATAGATAGAAAGAGGGAGGATAGAGAGATATAGGGGAGAGAGAAAGTGACAGAAAGGAGGTCCAAAGCAAAATCAAAAAAGAAGGAAGGAATAAGAAGGTTACTATCTGGCTTCAGAGAAGAGGCTTGTCTCTAAGCCTGGGGGAGGAGTGTGTGTGTGCGCGCGCGTGCGTGTGCGTGTGCGTGTGCGTGTGTGTGTGTGTGTGTGTGTGTGTGTGTGTGTGTGTGTGTGTGTGTGTGTGTGTGTGTGAGTGATATGACCGAGGTGGAGCTGGTACACAGGTACCAAGCTGTTCCAGGTGGGGAACGTTGGGAGGGGGTTATGTCACACATCAATGCAGTTTCTGTCCCCACCCTACAACCCCCCCCCCCGAAAACAGAACCCAACGGTGCAGTGGAGCGCCCCAGAGAGACTCAGTTCTGCGAGTCCTATGGCAAGCAAAATACAAGTAAAACAATGTGGGGGGGGGGGGGGGGGTGAATTCGTCAAATGTTGATGCTAATGGTTTTTTTTTGTTTAAGTGGTGAAGCTCACATGCGTCTGACTAGCGCCGGCGAGGGGTTATGGGGGAGTGGGAGGAGTGTCTGCACATTCTCTTGGCAGTACAGAATGCAGGTTGTTAATGGTGGGGTAGAAGAACAAAAAAATGAAAGTGTCGGAAACATTGTAAAGAAAGAAAAATAGATATAAACAGTACAAAGCAGCATTCATTTTCATTCCTGGATGCTGCATGTGTGGTTGAGAGGTTTTGTTTGAAGGGAAGCCAAACCTTGCAGGCCACCCTATGGGGGCACTTCTTGCCTAAGCCGAGGGGCGGGTCGATTACTCGTAATAAACTGTACATGTCCTTATAATGAATCCTCCCGCTGAAAGAAGAATACACAGGGGGTTAGGAGACAAACAAACAAATACACACACACACACACACAAACACACATTTACGCACACACAAAGACATTTACACACACACACACGCAAACACACATTTACACACACAGACACAGAAGAGAACATTTAGAAGAGAAAAACAGGAAGGAAAAGAAGAGACAAGATTGACAGAATATTTACATATACTGTATACTGTAACTTTGCCACCTCTGGCACATGCACCTGTGCGCGGACGCACACACACACACACACACACACACACACACACACACACACACACAC